>SNQN01005552.1:10301-26896 GCA_008642245.1 Bassia scoparia | reverse complement strand
TAGTGCTATATACCAAATGTGAGAGCATTTTTGGCCAAGATGATAATTTAGTTGGGACGAGTACAGAAGGGACAAGAATGTTCTTTTTTCAGAAAAGAGAGTGGCATGTACCTCGTTCCACAAACACTTGGCCTTTCCAGTCACGCTTGTAACTTTGACGACATTTTTTGTTCTAGAAAATAAAAGATTTCGTTTGTGTTTCAAGAGTTTTTAATACTAGATTACAAGCAGAATGTTACTTGTGTTCCATGAAGGGAGGATAATTTGAAGTCCTATATGGCAGGGCTTGTTAACTCTGTTATATTTTTTTGTTTCTTAATGTACATGGCTGTTCTCTTTTCGTACAGCAAGTAAGCTAATCTGATGTTATATTTGGCTTCCTGCTGTAAGTTTTGAATTATTTTAGTGGCTAGGCAGCAGAAATATTTAAGGGGAGATAGGTGGTGTGGGATGAGGTGATGATGATGCCGAGGAGGATAGAAAACCGAAGGTGTGGTTAGGGTAAAGGTGAACTACTAGTGTGATATATAGGATTATGAAGTGTACACCTAATCTACTAAATGTTCTTAATTTAAATTTTTACAAGGTCATTGCATCATCAATACATAATTATAACGAATATTACCTTCTAGGATTATTTTTCATTAAAACCAAGAACTTGTGATCATTGCTGCTATGTTTTATTTCACAATACAGTTCCAAGTGATCGAGGATACCCCTGGCAGAGGATGGAAACGGTGAAATTGCAAAAGAAGAGCGAATATTGTAGGGGCTAGAGAGTGTTTGGACCCTCGAGGTCGATACCAGATGATGGCATGACAAGAGCGACCTCTAGGGGGTGGGTTGAGGAGTGTGGGATTCTAGCAGCTATTAGAGAAACGGATGACCGTTTAGTCTGGGTACACTATATTGAGGCCATCATATACGTGATTTCCATCAAAGCCTGTATTTTGGAATATCATTGAAAATCCATAATATAGTTTTCTACCCCCGTGTTTATATTAGCGGGTTCGCGGGGAAATGTCACTGGTGAAGGAATCAACAAAGCGCCTTGGGACAACATTTCTTGAAGGAATTAATATGTTGAAGAGTTCAGTCACATCAGAGAAGTTTATTTTGTTTGATTTTCGAATATTGGTTCTTTGATGTAATTTAATGGTGTTATAACATTTGAAATTAATGTCGTATCGAAGCACATATTCATCAAGAGATTGATGGTCAATAGGAGTAGGAAACCAATGGACTAATTTCATAATCTTTGTTGATGAGTATGAGGGTAGCTGAAGGTTTTGGAACTTCAAGGCATCGCACGGTGGATCCGGCGATTCCAGTAGATGTATTGACAGGAAAGTTCAAGCTGAAGCTTTCGGAGGTGGATTATCCATTAGAATTCGGGCAAAGGGGAGGCGGCACACAATAGGATTTGTGCTGGTAAAGTATATCAATGGGTTGAAACTTTAAAGAGGAATTTTCTTTTCAATGCTTGATTTCCCACAGAGAAGTGTTCCACAGGTCAAACCTTTAGGTATTTAAGGTAACATTTGAACAAAGGCTAAAGGTGCTTCTTTATTATGCGGATATTTATTAGTTTGGGCGGGCCTTAATAGGGAGATTAGTGGGGTAACTTTGGAAATCTTTTTGTGTTAATCATCGGACCAAATTAGGGGACATGGTTGTTTCAAGCAATCATCTCCCATTTACATGTGTTCATTGCTGTTCATATTTACATTCATTAATCAGGGTTACATTTTTTCGATTAACTAGCAGACAGCGCACAGCTTTTCAATTCAGGGGCATATTACACCAATGGCACCAAAATCATCTTGTTGCTACAGAGGCACTGTAAGAGAACATACCATGGAGCGAACAATTGGTCCAATCAGAGGCGCTAGCAAATGATTAAAACTAGTTTCTCTTTAATTGTAAAGTTATGGGATTGACCAATAAAGATTTCACAGACCCAATTTTTTAGGACATAGATAATAGATATGGGACCGGGAGGACAGTGATTTGTAAAACATTGTATTTTATGGTTTTAAAAGTTCAAGGACTAAGGTATGTCACTTTGGGACAGAAAGGTTTTTTGCATTGAAGGGGGAGAGGAAAAAGCACAGGGTCTTCATCAATTAGGATAATGTATGTGGTTATGAGATTACTCCCTTTTGTGAGTTAGGGTAAGACCATTGGAGCTAGGAGTCAGGTTTGCATATCATTTTTCTCAATATTGGAATTACTTGCAGTGAGCTGTAAGCTCAACGCGTCATTTGACAGCGATTTTGAGGCAGTTAGTACTGTGATGAAAACTCCCAAAAGAGCTTGAGAGAACGAGTTCGAGAGGGTGTTTTTGTTTGGAGGAAGGCAAGCAAGGGCTCGGAATTTAGAGCAGCAAAATGGAAGGATAATGGCAAAGGGCGCCACGAGGCCTGAATAAAACCTCCCCAAGGAGCGGTTCGCTTAATCTTTTGGTATTCGATATATTTTTGAAGGCCGTTATTTAGCAGGGCTTGGCGTATTATACGCTCCACTGCCTTCCCATTTTTTTTTTCTTTCTTGGTTGTTTCGCGGCATTATTTGTTTCCGGATCCATTTCCAGGGTTTGTTTCTTCAATAACTCGGGATCATAGGGCACACTTTCAAAACCTTGCCAAAATCATAAATTACCCTCCAAGCGGGCAGCAAATTAACCAAATACCCTTAATTGAGTTATAATCCAAGAATTTTTTTCAGGCATTCAAACGTCCACATTTTTCAGGCCACCTCCAAAGCATACACCTCTCTCTCGGGGGTTTAAACTATGTTTTTATGTTAAAGTTGTGCAAAGATGTCACAGAATGTTTGCATGGAAAAAGCACAGTCCATGCATAGGGTATTTATGGGGTTAAGTACTTCCCTGTGAGTATTAAACCATGGCTGCACTTTGGCATCAATCTTTGATTCTTTGCGTAGGAAGCACGGCATGAAGCATGGGCATTGACACTTATAAACCCGYCAAAAGCTTAAGAAGCAAGCAAAGCCATGGCTACACAAGGCATCACATAATTTAATGTGGCTTATGGTGTGACTTTGGCCAGCCTTTTGTACTTGTTAGCATGGGGTCACTGTGCTCTGCCTGCTGGCTGGTTAGCCCATGACCCAATGCAGTGCCTCTTTCATTGCTGGGTGCTTGTTTTGGGCAGACCTGGTTAACTCTTGACTTCTTGAGGGATATATTGTCATGGACCAAATGCATAAATTATAATTATTTATATTGAATTATGTAATTATCAGTGTTGATGATGTATGATTAGCTGTCAAGAACTCAAGATGATAGGTTTGAATGCTGTGTGATAGTGCAAGGTGACTCTTAAACTATTGTATGTTTGTGTGTGTGTGTGTGTGTGTGTGTGTGTGAGAGAGAGAGAGAGAGAGAGAGAGAGAGAGAGAGAGAGAGACCAGTGGAACTGATTAGGAATTCTAATTCCTGAGATATTCAGACTTTAAATGTTTGAGTTTACATGGAGCATTCCGAGCATGTCAAAAAATGAAAAAACCATTGTCTCTAATACCATGAGAGGGCCATTTCTCAGTGTTGTGTAACATTATACTGTGGTCATTGTTAGCTTTTCCACTTCGAGGAAAACACTTGTGGTTGATGCAAGACATCGTATGCTTTTGATTGTCTCATGTTTAACTGATAGTTAAGTCATTTTATTGTTTCTACTGCAGTTCTGCTCCTGAGTTAGTTGGACTACTAGCTGAGTTGAATGATGCAGCCAAACAGCTTGAGACTGATGTTGATCCCCTTCTTTCTAAGGTATTTTTACATATGGGTATTGATGCATTTTAGCCAGATTTGGCCCTGCATTCATGAGTTTCAAGATCCTTTTCTTTGATTTTATTTAATCCACTCAAAATTAAAGCAATAAATTGGCCCATGCCCAGGTTAACTGGTAAGGGAGTTGTTCTAGGYTTCTTGCTCTACAAGAGGTCTCAAGTTTGAGCTGTGGGAATACAAAAACATATGTTGGGAGAGCTTTCCTCCCAGTTAGGGCCTAAGCCAACCTGAATCTGGATTAGTTGGACCCTAAAATGGGATTTTGGAACCGGATGAGTAAATAAAATATCAAAACTGTAAAATGAATWAGTTTTTGACATTTTTCTATTCTTGTATTTTCTGATGTTTTTGCATATACTGTATGATTTTGCCAGTGTTTAGTTGTGGGCCAATTCGTATTGACTGACTGCCCCTTTAAGTTTGAAATATGTTTTCCAGCATGCTCTAAGCATCCTTTGTTGCTTTTTGAAGGTTAAGAAGGGGGAGAGTACTAAGAAAGAAGGATTGCATTATTTGGAGGTGAAAAGGCTCTTGCTGCTTTCTTATTGCCAAGCGATTACTTTTTATCTTCTTCTAAAATCTGAAGGGCAACCAGTACGTGATCATCCAGTTATAGCCCGCCTTGTGGAGATCAAAAGCCTGTTGGACAAGGTTTCTTATTTTTATTTTAACTGTTCCATATCACTCTAGAATCCCAAAAAAAKAGCATGATGAGTTGCTAGGTGCTTTGACTCTTTCATTCTCCTATTTTTCCCCCCTTGTTTAGTGTGCTTGTGCAATATATTTCGAACTATGGTTGTAGGTTTTTCTTGTATTAAACTGTAGCATGCATTTTTTTTTGTCTACTTATTACAATAATCTTGCTCTGTCAGATTGTCAGTGATAAATGGGCTGTAAGGCCTTGATGAATTATCCCTATCTCTGCTTTCTCTTCTTTTTCAATATTCTAAACATCACCCCCTTAATATTTTGCACAACTAGACTAGTAGATTTATTTCATATTCAACCGTGTCTGGCTTCGTTTGTAGTAGTCTTGTCTTCTGTTCTCAGTCTATATGGCTTCCTATTATAGATTTTAATCTCTCTAAGTTCTTCTGTCAAGTAAAGCCACTTCATTGCTCATTTCTGAAACTCTATACCATGCTATCCCATTGTTTAACTTATCCATCCACACATTCCTCCCTTGTTTTGCAGAATTCTTGACCTGCATTTTAGCCATGTTTTGTTGGTTTTGCTGCTTAAAATAACTGCATCACGTTTCTTTGGAAGCATTTAAATTCTGGTTCAAGGCCATTCTTTTAAGTTGCTCTCTTTAGTTCTATGCAATCATCCAAGTTCATTTTTTAAATAAGTGATATTGACCGTGTCATGCTGTGACTACACACTTGTGCTTGTACAAAATTTTAGGTACCTCCACCTCACACAATTTTATTGCTTGCATCATGTTTTGCATTTAACAAGTGATGGAATCAGCAAGATTTTGTGAGWTGGAATACCTAAAAGGATTTCTTGTGGTCAGGATGAGTAACTAGTGATTACATGCCCATGCTATGTCATGCTGTTGTTTTTGAAGGCTGATCCAGTCCGTGTGCCCAATATGTGGTCCTATCAAACTGTGGCTTCCCTAAGTCGAATTTGAATAACTTATTCTGCTTTGTTGTGCCGACCTTGCTCGCTTTGTTGTGCCTTACTTTTAAAACTAGTGTGGCTGAATTTGCCAGACTGGCTGGTCGTGCTTCTTGACAGGCCGTCTTCATTCCAACTTTTGTATCTCTCACTATTTTTCTGTTGCTGTCATTTAGATGAAAGAACTTGATGGGCATATCCCAGATGGACTAGAGGGTCTACTGATTGAAAAAAGTGATATTACAACCTCTAAGAAGCCCGCTGTAAATGAGTGTCTAATACCATCTGACATAGTTGCTAATCTCGACGAGCTCACTGGATCATCAGCTGATGAACAAGAACCATCAGAGGTGATCATTATCTCAAACTTGTTTCTCAGTTTGTTTGGTTTCTTTTCCGATATTCTTCACTATTCACAATCATATAGGGAAGCGAATCACTAATTTCAACATAGTACCTCTAGCAACCAATCTGGCTAAAAAGTAAAAAAAAAATACAGAAAAAATAATAATATCACATAAGCCAAAAATCACATGATACTACCAAAGACTCAAAATAAACAATTACCATTACTTCAAAGAACTTCTGTTTCTCATCTCACCAAACCTCAAATATCCTCCTACCCAACCTCAAACAAACCCTATCAGCCATCAACAGCACACATCATCCCTAAAAACCTTTCTTCACTAATGTTTATTATACCATGTTCCCCACTACAAGCTACGTTCTAACTTCCGACCCCCTTCCACATGTTCGCATCCTTATTTTAACTGCATACTTTGAAAAACATATCAGAAGACTGCATATTCACGAAAACTTTAAAGACAATTAAACAAAATACAGTTTAACAAACTTGGAGTAACCCTGATTTTTAACTTCTTAGCAAAATGAGCCTATTTTCTCCATCTAAAAACATAAGAACATGAAAAACACATCTAATAAAAAACACAAAGTTTAAACACAATCTAACCTATTTGAATAACTTTTCCATCTCAGAATCTCGTCAAATTACCTAGATTTCCTGCAAAATCAAAAAGCATATCAATATATTTTTTCCAATTACAAAAAACATCAACTAAAGAAAACAATACTTCACTAAATATTCTCGTCCTCATTTTTTCTTCACCTTCTTTTAATTCAACCATGTAGAATCATCTGCAGATCATCATCTCATCACGTCTCCAGCATAGCCCATTATCATCAGCAGCACAGTACTCCCAATTCATCATCATCATCATCATACATCTTCGATTATCCCTTATCCAGAACTCAAGCTCATTTTCCATCCCTTCCCTAATCACTCTCCCTATCATCATCACAAACACCCTACAAAATTCAAAATATAACATTTTATTACAATTATACTACATTTTTACGAATAAAAGCTATCAAAAAAAATAAATCCAAACCTTTGCCCTATAGAACAATTTGAATTACTAAAATAGCACGCAATTTACGTTACCCCAAATCCATACATCATCGTCAAAAATCATCCCTGTTCAAGCTTTCTTTAAAATATTACCAACCCCGCAATAAAAAAAGAAATTAAAAAATAAACACTTTATAAGGAAAATTTACAAAAAATATTTGCAACAGATAACAGAAAACCCAGTAAGCTTTTATTGTTCTTCTTTTCAATTTGGTGCAACAGAACCAACTTTCTCTCATTTCCTCAACTCTGCTCTGTACGCAACATCTTGCACTCTCAAACTAACTCGCTCATTCTGCCAAAAAACATCACTCATACCCTGCTAAAGAAATTAGATATGAAAACCCAAGAAAATAGAAGAGTATAACTGCGTATCCTCCTCTGTTCTTCATTTAACTCACAGATTGCAATAACTTCAACTGCCCCTCTAGCCAAACCATAGAAACTTCAAGCTCAACCTCAACAACTAAGAAAAACCAACAAACTGAAAACAATTAAATAATATACCCTATCTGTTCCATCATCTATCATCCATAGCTCGCGAATTACAACTATTCAATTATAACACTCATTTACAGCGGCTTCTTAGAGGTAATAACTTTCATCATAGACCCTCTAGTCCATCGATATGCCCATCAATCTTCACTAAAGACAGCAACAAAATAGAAGACAAAATTAATAAACCCTGTCAAAAAGGCACACACCAGTCTGCAAATCACCACACTATTAAAAGTAATGCACAACAACAACAATCGCACAAACAAAGCAGAATAATATCAAATCACTAGAACCACAGTTATAGACACAATTCACACGACTACAGCCTCAAAAACACAGCATACATAGCATGGCAGAATCACTAGACTCACCTGACACAAAAATCCTTTAGTTTCCATCTTCACAAAACTTTATCTCACTGTTAAGCAAACAATCAAGAATAAAAATTTAGTATCGACCTAAATTTACAAGCACAGTTTACACAGCATACCTCATATCACTATTAAAAAAGAACTTACGCATAAACTAAAAAGCCAACTGAATTAGAATGCCTTGAACCAAATTTAAAGCTTCCAAAAAACTATCATATTTTAACAGCAAACAACAAAACAGGCTAAAATCAGTCAAGTATCGCAAAAACAAGAGAATTCATGGATAAGTTAAACATATAGCATGTATAGAGTCCAGAATGAGCAATTAATGCTTTACCTTGACAGAAAACTTAAAGAAAAATCGATAATAGACCATAAGACTGAAACAGAAACAAGACACTACAAACGAAGCCAGACACTAATATAAATACATCACTAGCTAGTTCAAAAATAAGTTATGTTAAATTAAAAAAGAAAAAACAAATAATAATCACAAGCCTACAGCCCACTATCACTACAATCTACAGAGCAACTAGAAAATAGACAAAAAATGCATCACATTAATACAAGAAAAAACCTACAACCATATCAATATATTCACCAAGCACACAAACAAGGAAAATAGGAAAGAAAGATCAAACACCTAGCAACTCATCATCTCTTTTTGATTCTAGAGTATATAACCATAAAATAAAATAAGAAACCTGCCAACAGTTGATCTCCACAACCTAAACGATGATCACTTACTTGCCCTCAATTAAAGAAATAAAAATAACGCTGGCAAAAAACAGCAAACCTTTCACCGTCCAAATAACAACCTCTTCTATACTCCCCCTTCTAACCTCAAAACAACAAAGAGCTTAAGCAGCTAAAAACATATTCAAACTAAAGCATCAGTCAATACGAATTGCCCACAAATAACACTGCAAAATCATTACAATATGCAAAAAATCATAAAAACAAGATAAAAATTCAAAAACTATCATTACAGTTTATATTTATTACCATCTCCAAAACCCATTTAGTCCAACTAATCCAAATCAGTTGCTTACCCTAAAGAAACTCTCCAACATAGTTTATCCCCACACTCAAACTGAACCTCTTAAGCAAAAGCCTAAAACAACTCCCTACCAGTTACACCCAGCCAATATCTAATTGATGATTAAATAAAATCAAAGAAAAGATCTTGAAACTCATAATACAGCCAAATTCTGCTAAAACATCAATACCAATTAAAATACCTTAAAACAAGGATCAACAATCAGCTCAACTGTTTCTGATCCATTCAACTCTAAGCCAACTAACTCAAGCAAACGCATAGAAACAATAAAAATGACTTAACTATCATTAAACATAGCATCAAAAGCATACATCTTGCATCAACCACAAGTGTTCCCGAATGAAAAGCTAACAATGACCACAGTATAATTACACAACACTGAAAACCCTCCATGTATAAACAATTTTTTCATTTACATGCCCGAGCCTCCATGTAAACTCAAACATAAGTCTAAATATCTCAGAATAAATCCTAATCAGTTCACGGTCCTCTCTCTCGCCCTCTCTCTCTCTCCTCCACACACACACACTACACACACAAACAAACACAATAGAATCACCTCACTACACACAGCATTCAAAACCTTCTCTTATCACAGAATCAACATCATCAACCACGAAATTACATAATCAATATAAAATATTTATAATTATGCATTGTCCATACAAATATCCCTCAAAGTCAAATATACCAGGCTCCCAAAACCAAGCACCCACAAAGAAAACACTCATGCAGCTAACAGCCACACAGAGCACAGACCCCATGCTAACAAATACAAAAGCTCCAAATCACACCATAAGCCCAAAAAATATACCTGTTACCATGCTTCATTGCCTCTCTAAGCTTCGTTATATTCAATCCCAGCTTCATGCCTGCTCCACGCAAAGAATCAAAGCATGATCCAAAGTCACCATTAATATCACAGTAAACTAACCCCATAAATACCTGCATACGGTTTTCCCATGCAAAACATTCCTGACATCTTTGCCACACTTAACAATAAAACATATTAAACACCTACGCCTATGCTTCCACAAACATTCTTAACCCAAACTTAAACATAAAAACATAGTTAACCCTATCAGCCTATGCCTGACCCTACCATTGAAATATTATGAATATAATATAGCTAATGTATCAAAAGGTCAACTGAATCGGTCAAAAATCCCAATATAAACACCATAATTCCGCATAATAGAACAACACAGACTACATCAAATAGAAACTTACCTATATACAACATCCATCTGCTCCTCCCTCAAATGACACTCAATCTTCTACCCTTCATAACAGACAGCAACAACTCAGCTCCTATCACTAAAATTTATTTAGTTCCCTTGACCACATTTCCAATGCCATAAATATAAATTAAAAAACCAAAAACAATCAAATAATCCCCAACCAATCTACATTATTCTCACCATACATTCGCAACCGATAAGGAAATATATCCAAAAAGAGGCAAATCGTATATATAGCTCTACTAGTAACTTACCCTAATCCTCTCTCACATCATCCATCGACCCACCAAAATCCTCACCCTCCAAAATTCGCCTTCTCCAATTTACAACCTCTCCTCCTCCTCCAGTATTCCTCATCACTTACTGTATCTTAAAAAGAACATACACATGATCATCCTTCTTTAATAAAAATCCAGAAGTAATATTCAATGATAGATTATATATCAATGACTTAAAAAATAAAAAAACAGTAGTAAAATACCTCATAATCCTATTATCACACATAGTCACCTTTACCCTAACCACACCTTCGGTCATCCTCCCGATCATCATCACTCATCCCAACACCACCACTCCCCTTAAATATTTCTGCTCCTACCACTAAAATAATTCAAACTTAGCCAGTAGCCAAATATTAACATCAGATAGCACTGCTAACAAAAGAGAACCGAGCCATACATAAGAAACAAATATATACAGAGTTAACACCCTGCCATTAGACTCAAAATTATCCTCCCTTCATAACAACAAGAACATCCTCGTAATTTAGTTATAAAAAACTTAACACAACAAAATCTTTTCTAGAATCAAAAAAATTCTGTCAAAGTTACAAACCTAAAGGCCAATGTGTAACGTACATCCACTCTCTTTCTGAAAAAAAAAACATCTGCCCTCTATCTGCCCAACTTTAATCTACATGCAAAAACTCTACATCTCATAAGCACTTAATTACACACATTTAGAGCAATAAAAACCAATACTCATAAACGCAAAAATTTCATTCATCAGAACATTACATCAGATCCAAAGAAGAACCTCATGATAACTGAGCCACATAATAACTTATTATCCAGTTTCAAATCAAGAAGCTACCTAAATATTGATAATCTTTTAATTTTTTTCAATTACAAAAATCTTAAAATCATTTCATTACATTCGAATCGGAAATAAGATGCTACATTTCTCAACTCTCTATTACCAGAGTATGACCAATTCCCAAAATGGGAACTCCAAAAAACCTACACATACAAAATTCCGCCGTCGCCCTACTTCTTTCTTTTTACTTTTATAACTAGTCCTATCCTTGATATTCGTCCCACAAGCTTAAGACCTTCATCGAGAGCAACGCACTTAATGATTTAGGGTTGATTTTTTTAAATTAGAAAACAATGATAAAAGTAAGATTAATCAAAAATTACTCATTTCAGGACTTAAAAGACAATCATATCTTGACATTCTAAACCTTAGAAAGCAGAAATAATAAATAGTAATTCCACCCTCATCTCACACCCACAACAACACGCAACAATCGTCAAACAGCTCTTACCTTTTTTCTTCAACTCCGAACTGCTCTTGTGCGCGCCAATTCAGCCAGCTTTCATCACTGATTACCAGGTTCACTTCTCCTCTTCGCACCCACCCTACGTCGCCGTGCAATATTCTGCTATGAATTTGCAAACCCCCCAAATTTATCGCCAGACCACTATGTAAAATTTTCATAGATAAGATAGATTACCAGAGCTCTTTTATTAGCATCTATCTCCCTACACTGATGCTCCGCCCCAATTTACATGACGAATACATGACCAAATTGAGAGCCTTTTTGGCTTGAACAACAAACAAGCACCAACAATAATGATAAAGAATATTCTTCTCAAGTTTCAACACCTCACGCACAAACACAATGTAGACAAAACAACTAAACAATCAAAGAAAAAAAACGTTCAAGGCAATTTGACAGATAGTACCAACTTCAGAGGGACAAAGAATGTTCTTTTTCAGAAAAGAGAATCACAAACCAAGTCCAGGCAAATATTGATATAACCAGCATGAATAAAAAAACAAGTCTCCAAACATTAACACTGCTACCTTTTCCAAATAGCATGCAAACACGCTTTAGGTACAAACTAATGATCCAAAACGATTTTTATGTGATCATAAAGAATCCAAAGGAAGCGAATTTATTATAACACAGTCATTGAATAAGAGTTCCAACAATTTAAGGAAAACAAATAACCTAGAACCTAAATAAGCAGACAGAAGAAAATACCTCATGTCGCTACTCTCGCTTGTTTCTCCCATCAAAGCAAATGACAGTCACGTAGAACGATCCAAAGTTTTAGAAGAATCCCTAGCTGCATTATATAGCAGACTCGGGCCAGCTTAACACTCGTCACTTAATATAAAGTATTTCAGGATAGACAATCAAACTCTACAGTTATATTTCTATTACAATAGAGGCTCTATTAAATACCACAATACTTACTTGTTTGAACAACGCAAAGTAAGCTCAATATATCCTAGGAGTGCATCATATTTATCAATGCGTCGTTCGCCACTGTCTATTAGGAAACGCATATACAGTGATTCGCAACTTTAATTATGTGTTCTAGCAGTCATAAGTCGTGCAAGTCAGAAATATACCTTTGAAGCGGACGAGAATTCGGTCACCTACGTGTGCGCCAGTGTGAGAAGTAAAGAGTTCGAGCAGAAAAAAAAATGAAATGTATGAATGATGCCAGAAGAAGGGGATTAGAGCAAAAAAAATTCATCAAGGCCGAGATGTAGTAAAGCATCAATATTGGGTCAAGCAATGAATTAAATGACAGATCGTTGGATTACAAAAACGATTATATGAGAATGAACACAGACACGACACACTAATGCTAACCTAAATAGTTACCTTCATTAATTTTTACGAGAGTTTTACCGTTAGCCGAAACAATAGTCCAATAATTAAAAAATCATAGAAATTCACGCTATACACTAAGTTAGTTATTTTTCACTTTAAAGCCAAAGGAACTCTACATTAAGTCATGAGTGCTGACCTTCTCATCGTTCTAGAGCAAATATACATTCTTAAGTGAGCGACGATTACCCTGCAGAGAGCGGAGGATGGTGCTGTCGGAAAACATGCAAAAGAAAGAGGACGCGCGAGTTCCATATGAAGGACCGCTTGCAAGGAATTTTACGCCCCTCAGCAGTCATGCGCCCAGAGGTCGCAAATAAAAACTCAACAAATTGACCAAGATAACGATAGTGCGACCACAGACGAAACCGACGCTCTACGGGTAAATTAGCTAGCTACGAGCCTATAAACAAACAGATTTGCCGATCTTTATGATATATCATTGCCCCCCTTTCGGGCTTCCGATAACTGTCACTGAGACCAGTGAAAACCACACTGTATAATAGAAATTGTGTGGAAAATTAGTGATAAAAATTAGAATGATATATGTTAAGATTTCTAAATAAAAAAATAAAAATTAATAAATACTATATGAGAAGGGCCAACCATTTAGAAATGATTCAGTGCAAAGGAATACACTTCCTCTAAGATACCAAAAAAACTCCTACCGTGTTAATAGAGTGGCAAAAGAAATTAAAGCACGACTCTGAAGTTAGATGCTAGTGTCCCACAATAAGTATGAAAACCCGAGCGTCAAGAAAGAGTTGAGGACTGTGAACACCTGGAACAATTGACTCGGGATGGAAGAGATAGAGGGAAAGAAAAAGAACAATTACGTGGTTATGGTAAAACCATTCTTGATATTGATCAAGCCTATAAGAAGTGATACTATAAATTATAAAAGAATGGTTTTATTCATGATCTAAAACTCACATGCTTGTTATTCTATCTGCTCCGACTTCATTCTTCGAGACTCGCTTACTATACTTGGATATCTGCTTTTTTCTAGCTCGCCCCCGCTTACACAACAGCTCATGAGCTTTTGCATACCATTCGACGGTTGTTATGAATTACTTATTTCAATACTTTACTAATTGGTAAGGCAAGTCAGCAGTATGCGAAGGGCTCTTAAACTATTGTTTGTTATGTTATAAGTTTGCCTAGCAAAAGATTTGTCACAGATGTTTGCATGGAAAAGCATAGGCGATAGTTGTTTAACTAGTTGTTTTTAGTGGTTAAGGGTGCAGCACAGTTGTCGTCTACAGAAGTGTTTGCATGGAAAAAGCACAGTCCAGCATAGGTATTTATTGGCGTTTATGATTAGGCTTCCTCTGGTGTAGCATTAAGGACATCTTATAGCGTCCCTCCACTCTTTTGGGGTCAAGTCCAATCTTTTATTGTCGTATTAGCCTCGTTAGAAGCACTGCATTTATTGGCAGCTGGAGAGGAGAGGTCATATGTGGCAGACGTCCAACGCGAACCCACCGGCCCACCGCCCCCCCGCCTCCGTCCCACTGTCGCCCTCCCCCCTCTCTCCATTCAAATGACCCCGCCAGAAAGTCTTAAGAAAGACAAAGCTCATGGCTACACGAAGCCGCATCACATTAATATTTGGTTTGAAGCAAGTATGATGTGTGACTTTGTCGCAGCCTTTTGTATTTGTTAGCAGGCAAGGGCACCTGTGCGGCTCTGCTCGCTGGCTGGTCTAGCCCTGACCCAATGCAGGTGCCTCATTATTCATGCGTGGGTGCTTTTTGGGCAGAGTCTAGTGGTTAATCGTCTCTTGCACTTTTCTTGAGGGAGAATATGAAAGTTGTCAGTGGATTCCCGATTAGCATAGAATTATAATTATTGAAAGATAATTAAGAAACTTAATGTATTATCAGGTGTGACTGATTAGGTGATGATATATCTCGTCAAGAACTCAAAGTATGAGGCGTTTGTAAGGATGCGGTGTTGATAGGCACAGTTGACTCTGTTAAATATTTATGTTTGTGGGTTGGTGTGTGTGTGAGAGAGAGAGAGAGAGAGAAGATAGAGAAGAGAGGAGTATCCGAGTGAAGTCTAATTAGGAATTCTAATTCCTAGAATAGTTCAGACTTTAAATGTTTAGTTTTAGCGGGAGGTCATTCCCTAGGTCATGTCAAAAATGAAAAAACCATTGTCTCTGAGGATAAGAATACCATGAAGGGCCATTTCTCAGTGTTGTGTAACATTATACTGTTCATGTTAGCTTCCTTCCCAGAAGAAACACTATAGAATTGAAAGAAAGCATCGATATGCTTTACTGTGTCTGCATGGTTTTAACCTGATATTAAGTCATTTTATTTTTCTACTCAGTTCTGCTCCTGAGTTAGGGACTACTAGCCTGAAGTTGAATATGCAGCCGCAAACAGCTTGAGAAGCTGATTTTGATCCCTTTCTTTCTAATCAGGTATTTGTACATATGCGTATTGATGCTATTTTAGCCAATTTGCTCCCTGCATTCAATGAGTTTCAAATCCTTATCCTGCTTGATTTATTATCCTCAACTCAAGAATTCTAAAGCCAATAAGAAAAATTGCCCCATCCCAGTAACTAGTTAGGGATTTTTCTAGCTTCTTTGCTCTCAGACAGGCTCCAAGTTGCTACTTCGGTATACTAAAAACATATTGTTGGATGAGTCTGTTCCTCCCATTAGGGCCTAAGCGCAACCTGAATTTTACTGGATTGTGACCCTAATAATAGTATTGGAACGGACATGAGACAATAGAAATAATCAAACGAAAATGAAATTACTGTCTTGACACCATTTTCTATTCTTGTATTTCTCATCTGTATGTTTTTGCGAGATACTGGTAGATTTGCATATGTGTATTAGTAGTGGTCCTATAAGATTATACGAATAGTTGTAGAATTAATATTCTGTACTGAACGCAACATTTACACTAATGAAAACATCATCGTTCTCACAGTACACCTAAACGACTCCTAGAATACCTTTGTTGCTTTATCCAACCTGAATGTACTAATTAGACAGGGGAGTACTCACAAAATAGAAAGAAGTGATCCTAGACAATAATAGTTGGAAGTGAAACTCTGTGATTGACACTCTATTATATTGACCAAGCGGGGGATATGTACTTTTATAAATTACATCCTTCACAACAATTCTAAATGCTTTAAGATGCACCCAGTACGTGATCATCCAGTTATAGCCACGTCACTTGCTGATGATCAAAGAGCTCTTTGCTTAAGTAAGTAAGAAAATGTTTCCTTATTTGTTATTTTATACACATGGAGAATGTCCAATATGATACCACATAATCTCTACAGAATAAGAAATTCCCAAAATAAAAAAGACGACATGAAAAAAATTGGAAGTGTGACGTAAAATCTAGCTTTGAACTACTATACTTCCCGACGTATTTTTCCCCCCATTCGTGAATGAGATTGATCATATTGATGTCAACATAATATAACTCTAGACTTATGTTTAGTTTTTCTTTATTAAAACTGCTAGCATGCATTTTTTTGTCTACATTACAATAATCTGCTCTGTGCAGAACAGGTGGGTAAGCATTGCATTGATAATGGCTGTAAGCCTTGAGATAAATTATCCCTATCTCTGCTTTCTCTTCTTTTTCCTATTCTAAACATCACAACCCA
>SNQN01005551.1:14830-43670 GCA_008642245.1 Bassia scoparia | reverse complement strand
ATTGGCCGTTGTGGGATCGGGTGTGTTTTTGAATTTTTGTCGTTGCGTTTACATTCTGGTTGATAAACACTACAAATTAAAATAGCATCTTATGTTTTAATTACTTGTTTTTGTGGATGAAAATTGAAGGTGGCACATATGTTATATTAGAAATACGAGGAAATAGGTAGTAAAGGGTTGAATTGAGGCGTTTAAAGCCCTTGTGACCATCACGTTTTATTATTGTGTATTATTTGTTTTAAGTTACGTGTGTTTCTTTTTCGCAAACTCCTTTTTAACAATGTTTATTTGTCGCAATTATTTAACTTTCCAAAGGTTTTCTAGAAAAAATTCTTTACGAAAAATCTTTACGAAAAATATTTTCAAAGCTCGTGATCGAACACATAGCACGGATGGAAGTTTAACTTACTTACATATCCTTCATTAGTATGAACTTGATCAGGTCTTGAATTGTGACAAAGCATCAACTATTGGTGAGTTTAGGAAAGTTATAAGCTTGATTTTCATGACAGTTTTAGGTTTCTTGTTCATGAGATTTTTCATAAGACTCGTTAAGAAATTTTTCCAATTTTCTTTATTTTCTGCCATTTCTTTTTCCCCTTCATCACCATATTTTCTCCTTACACAATGAGTAATATATCTAAAAAGAAATTTTTTGATTGAACATTTGTATGTATGGTACTAAAATGTATTAATCTTGTTGTATAGTACCAAATGAACAATATACATATTTTATATATATAATATAATTGTCAATTTAATCTTTAGAAAACAATCAATCATAATGTAGGAGTTACATATAGTTATTGTTAATAGGAAAATTATAACGTATGATATATTATTGTACTATTATTGTATATGATTCGGTTAAATCAATCATATATTAAGTTTTATGTATAAAGATTATATTGTGGAATTGTTTCCATAATTAGTTTGATTTTTAGGTTGTTTAAATACCTATGTTTTTGATAAATTAATATACACAATTCAACCCCAAAATACATTTGATGTTCCTTCCATTATTCATCAAAACTTAATGGTATCAATTATACAAACTATAGATCAATGACTAAGATGAGAAACAATCTTCCAACAACATATAACACTTACACTAAATACTAAATTATATGACTTTACCGAATCATATCTATTATGGGAAATATATTCCTAGCGTAATATTTTCCTTTATTAACAATATAACTTATATGTTACTATCTTAACATCCCTCCGCATCACCAACGACGAGTACCATCCGAGGAACGCTTCACGATTGAATAAACAAAAAAAAATCTTCAAAGCTTCTATACAGCTTCTGCCTATCTTTGATGATGAGAGACGTCATTTCCTTTTCAACCCATCAAGTACATACATTATATTTACATTCAGTTTCTTTAGAGTAAAACCAGCTCAAATCCATTGGCGTGTTCGGAAAGCAAACCATGCTCATTTCATTGTTATTTTTTTTCGGAAGCAAAATCGTGTACTAAATCATACTATCTTGTCTCACGATACGGGAGATCATTAAAACCTGTCTCAACGTACAAGGAGAACGCCCTAACCTTCCACGACTCACACAGAGAGCTGTTAAAACATCAAACTACTAGCACATTAGCACGCGATCTGCGATCGAGTTTAAAAAACAAGGCAAAAAGGACAAAAGTGTTATCCGCACATCCCTCATTCACGTGAATAATATATAGTCAAACCTACTATTCATGTGAGAGAAGAGTGTGCGGATAACAATAGGGGTGTGCCGTAACAACACCGGGTAAAATAAAATCCGTGAGTGATAGGAGATGATAAATGCACACCAACATGAGTAGTGTACGTTCGCGGTGCGCCTTTATCATCCGTGAGAGTGAATTAGTGCGTGCCTTTATCGTTTGCCGTGAGCCGAGTGACCTATATGGTGTCTATTTTGGTGGCAGGTACTCCATCTGAGCTGTTGGGTGGTGCATGTGATGGTCAACCTGAAGAGGGGAGTACTACAAAGACTGAATAATGAGAGTGGCATCCGATTACATTATATTGATATGATCATCATATCATATATATGATTCATATTGATGTTAGCACATTATATTATACACATTTATTGGTCCCATTTATGTTCAACATTATATTAGCCGCCTTCTACTTTTGCCAAGGCATGTGTCTCTGATTTCCTTTGTATGTGAGAGTGACATATTCACCTTCAATAATTATTTGCTCACCATTATTTTCACCACCTTGAAACTTAGAGGGTTAAAGTGGTCATTGATAGACTAGTACTACTATTAGTTAATGCATGTATACCTGGTAAATCGGCCAATCAGATTAGTAACAGGTCGGTCAATATTATAAAATAAATTTTCGATTAAAAATGGCTTCCGAATTCTACTTTTTGATCAAAATAAAGGATAGAAATTTAACATTTTTACTCATTTACATAGTATTAGGGTTTATATAGTTTTTGTATATGCTTGTCAAAAACAAAGTGAATCTCGTTTGTCATGAATCATATATATTGTTTAAAAACRCCAGCTTTTGACCCCTAAATAACCCCAGCTTTTGAGGATTTTTCTACTAGTGTATACTCTATTGTTTAAATCAAATAGTGATTGTTATCTTTGCAAATACGTTGTATTTTTTAAAGAGGTTTTGAGTCCAAATCTAACAAATCATTTACTACCCGTCCGATTCATCAAATCATGTAAATTAAAAGATAATACAACGAAAGGAGTATGTCTAGTGCAACGAAAAAGAGTATTATCACCTCTACTTTATTTTTAACTTAACGTATTTGGTGAATTATATTCAATACACATACAAATCGTTAATTGGTCTTGTTATTTAATGAATGATATAACAACCATGGGTGGAGCCATAGTTGTAATAGTGGGGTCCTTTAATCCCACTTAAATGAAAAAAATTGTATAGTTTTATTTAAAAAATTAGGTTTGTAAATATTTCTTCTAAATTTTTAACAGTTGACCCAGTAAAATTAATCAAACGCGTTTTTGAACACATTATACATTAATTCTGAATCCGCGGACTCCAACATTATCTAAGCAACTCGACCAACATCTTACATTTTTTTTACCGTGTTACATTTGTCACGGCAATTGTTATCCGCACACCCCCGACTGTTCTCCTTAATTACTCTTTGTTAGTTTGAGTAGAGGTGATCAAATGGCGGACCGCGCCGGGTTTGTAATATAAAAAGTATAGTCGAAACCCGCCCAAAAGTGCGGGCTTATGCAGGCCGAGCCGGGCTTTTGAACTAAAAAATGGTGTTTTTAGTTGCCCAAAGTCCTCACTTTTTACGAACGGGCCGGGCCGGGCCGACGGGGCGACTAATGTTGATCACCTCTAGTTTGGAGTAAAAGATGATGCAACGAAAGGTATGTATGTCATTAAGTAGAGTCAATCAGATATTTGGAGAGTTGCATGTTACGTAGGTGCAGTTTAGTTATACATTGTAACACTGTCAGAGTGTGTCAGTATCACTCGTCACTCCACAATCCACATCAATTAAAAACAATAAATTAAATTAAATAAAAAAAAAAACTCACAATTTTAAAATCATATCATGAAATATATATAATAAAAACCCACTTATTCTCTTCACAATATATAAAAACCATGGCAACAGAGGGAAGTGGTGAAGGAGCAATGCGGAGTCGATTTCGACGACGGCGACGACGAGGAGACGCCGTCGTGGAAGGAGAGGAGAACAACAAGAGGAGAGAGAGGAAGCGAAGGCGATGCGCGAAGATTTTGCTGGGCTTAGGAAATATGGGAATTACAAGCTCCCTAAGCATTGTGACAACAACCATGTTCTTATTGCCCTTTGCAATGAGGCTGGTTGGTTGTTCAGCCCGACGGCACCACTTACCGTCAGGTTTGTTTTTTATTATACTCGCTCTGTTCCTTAAAGTTCGCAACATTTTACGTGTTCGTGATTGGTTTTTTTCGAATTTCTTACATTGGACGACGTTAAATTGTAGCTTTAAAGCAACGTTTTACTACTTGTACATACAACATTAAACTTGCATGGAACAAATAAGGAAGTAAGTTTAAGTGTAATTGGCTAATGGCAAAGGTACATCGATGTACAATAAATTTATCGTGTATCAGATTATAGTGACATTTTTGGTTAATATAGTAACCTTTTTTATCAATATAGTGGCCCCCTTATTATTTATCACTATATTGATGTAAAGTGATATGAGTTATTGAGTTACTATATTGATATAAATAGTCACTATTATTTGATGCACAATAAATTTATTGTGCATCTTGCATATAATACCTTATGTGACTAATTATGACTCTAATAAAAATAGTTGTAACAAATTATTTTGGATGTATTTTCACATATGTAAATATAAAAGTATAACGAGTAAATTAAAAGAAACTATACGTGAAAGAATAAATTAACCATATTAATAATTCTTAGTTCTTGACTAATCATAAGATTCATAATTTGAAGACTAGTAATCAAAATGCAACCTTAACAGGTTCATATGTTAGCGTGTTATTTTTGTTAGAATCGATTTTATAATTTCTCGAAATTGAAGACGCTCTAACCAACTAAGCTATCTTCACCCGTATTTTGCTATTGATTGCGAGTTTTATTTGAAAATGAGGCACATACATTTTGTGAGTGGAGTAGCAGAAGCAATTATAATTTATTATCAATGCTTTCTCATCACATATGATTTTCTGAGCATTTCTCGTGATGCAAATTTGCCGTTTTGTCAGAAAGTCTGGTTTCTTCAATTATTTGTTCACTTTTACTTTACTGTAAGTTTTTTTTGGATCATTTGTTTACTGTTTTAGAGAATTACAGTGGCTTTAAGAGAATTGTACAAGTAGGAAAACATAAACAAACATATTGTATGGTAATTTGATTGTCACAACTCACAAGTAGTATTCTCTTAATTATTAGATAATTCCCGACAAATGTTCGGTTTTAAATACTCTCTAATATATGCGTGAGTAGTACTCTTACACATAATTTTTGTACCCTAAAAAACATAAAATATTTTGTTAGTTTTTAAATAAAATTATTTATTTATGCAAAAAAAAAATCATAGATACTTGATCATGTTTGATAGTTTTAAAAAAATAAAAACATAATTCATATGTTGTACGGAGTACACTGTAGTCATTAATTGTTTACATTTTTTTATGTAACATTTATTAGATAAAGTCAGGAGGAAGTTTTGGAGGGAAAACGGAAACAGTGGAGATTGCGTATCGATGATTGGTTTATAGATATGATTGTGTATCTTATCGATGTACTAGCAAGTTACAAGTTTACATAATACTTGTATGATTATTATCGAGCTCAATCATAGTATGACAATTTGAAATACAAGTTTACATAATACTTGTATTACACAGCATGAAGAAAACTGGTGAAAACAGACACAATAATGAATCATTGAATCATCTAATTAAGCATTGTTCTTACATATTGTATGGTAATTTATTTGCACAAGTAGTAAGTTGCTAGTACTAGCGTCGATCGTACGTACTAGCAACTTGCTACTACATGCATTTTACGTCTTTACTCTTTGCACATTTGACTCAAACGACTATTCAAAGTGATTATCGAGCTCAATCGTGTATGACATTCATGTATTCAACTAGGTAGTCTCATAACACAATTGGAATACAATTATACTTCAATACTTGTATTACAAAGCATGATGAAAACAGAAACAACAATGAATCATTGAATCATCTAATTAAGCATTATACTTAAGACATTTGTTTTTCTTTGATTGCATGATTTCATTCATTCATCAGTAAAATTCTTTGGAGTTATCACAGTTGTTTTCTGCTATGCAGGGGTGCAAGCCCAATCACGAGTCGAATCTCGCTGAACATCAAAGGCGGTCTATAACACCAAGTTCAATACTCATCCTACCAACCAAGCCCTGCATCCTCATCTCTAGCAGCCCTCTTCATCTTCTTACACCGGCATTAACAGCAGTTTTCGCCAGGGACTTCTCTAATACCTGGCTAAAGAACCTTTCAACACCGCCTTCATCTTCCAAGCTTCCGCATCTCTACATCCATGGGAACTCTATAAGCGCTCCTGTAACCCCGGCTATAAGCTCATCACCTTCTTCCCCTGCATTCACCCCTGTGTCCTCTCATACTACCCTTTTAGCGGCTTCTTTCAGATAATGCTATGCTGAGTGGCGGTGTTCATCTGCAAGAATGCTGTCACCTCTGCAGAGTGGAACTTGTTCTCCTGCTGTTCCTGCAGGTTTGATCGCACTGCTGATATTCCGATCTCAGGAATGCTGTCAGATGAGTTTGCTTTCAGAGTAGTGGTAAGGACCTGTTAACGTTGGAAGGAGAGCAGATTCACGAGGACTGTGGTTCCGATGATCTTGAGCTCACACTCGGTATCCTAAGACAAGGTGCTTTGATTCGAGCAGCCAGCTATTAGTTCAGGCTGTAAATTTGGTAGCTTGCCCTGATGCTTGTTGCATTTTCATGCAGTAGGAAGACCGCGACAATGGAAGTTTGCAGCAAGATCTTAGTTAACAGCATCATGGCAAGTGAATTAACAGTCAAATTTAATTGGATTAATCTCTAATATCATGTAAATATGAGTTACACTTATGGCTTAATGAGATAGTGAAAGTCCAAAAACTATGCTGACTAACTAGTGCAGTATTGTGATTTCACTGATTTCGCGTCTCTTTCGTTCTATAAGTAATGATTCCGAGTTCTTACTAAGAAACTAGGCATTGTTTACCTTCATTCATCATGTTAATTAATCTCGCTTTTATTGAGATTTGTGTTTCATTTGTTTGATAAGTTAATATCAACTTCATTGTGAATTTAGGATATGAAAGACTGTTAGCTAGTGTGATGAAATGCATGATTAATCTTCCATGATTTTATTGTTTTGTAATGCATGATTAAGTTTGCATCCACTTTAATGTATCTCAGTCACAATATCCACTTTAGATTTGGCACGACTTAGAACCATTCAGGTGTGGCTGAGCATGTGCAAATAGGCGACGACTCAAAACCCCGAGAAGAAAAGGACCATTATGGACCTGATGAATTTTAATGCCACCCGTCTATCTTTAGCGATTAACTGAAAGTATTCGATCATGCAAGCCATATAGAGGAAGCGAAGTTTGTATCCAGTAGAAGCGCAAATTTACAACAGCTTTAAGTTACCAATTATGTGCAATTGTGCACCAATTCGCCCAGCAAATTATTTACAGTTTACGGTCACTAGAGTTAATATTCCATGATATTTACAATCGGATTATTAAAGAGAAATAAATAGTTACAGCAATTATAGGAAAAGATAAATCGATGTCTAAACCCGTAGCTGTACAGCCATGAACCACCACAGATGATGTAACTTGAAGAATTAGGAGGCTGAGAGAATCTACACTTGGGATCCAAGCTTATGCAAGGGTCAATAAATATATACAGGTGTCATAACTTCATCTGTCCAATTTCTGGTATAAATCTGATAATGCGTCATAGAGGATAGCGCAGGCAGGAGGTGTGGCAATGATCCAAGCAAAATGTCAGTCGCCTCAGGGATGAGTTACCATAAAACTGGAGTTTTCTTCTGTGACGAGCCGTAACAATATCTCTCAAGGAACAACCAACAAATGCACCTGTAAAATCAATGATGTAATCAGCTAAATCAAACTGGGTGATAATTGGAACTTCAAACTAAAAGGGATTTCCTTTCAAATGCTAATGTTCAATAATAGCTTAAAATGCAATTTGGGACCTATATGCAAATACTTTTTTCAGGATTTCATATCCAAAGACCAAGCTGCATTTAGTAGGGTGGAATATATTTTTTAACACGAAATTTTATTGAAATATTCCAGCCAGACATAATGACGGACAAGGGAGAGAATGAAGATCACTTGGATAGGGCTTAAACAGGACATGAAGAGATTAGGATTTTAGTTTGGGGAAGCATAAAAAAATTATGCCTCAACTGACAGGCGGAACACAAGCAAACATCCCAAAGACATGACATTTCATGATTCTCAACAGACATGCATTTCCACATTATGAGATGCTTCACATACATTACATACGCCAACCTTCTCAAAGTAAATTTTCTGAAAATCCCAAAAACCAATTTCATGGCACAACTCAAAGTTGTAATCGTGTTACTCTTCATTTTAAAAGGTACATAAGCATTCAAAGAAGGACCTAGCTGAGTACATAGAAATATATCCTGAGAAAACCATCAAACTTATGTCCTATGATCAAATCTTCTAAAAGGTCTGGGTTCAATTAAAATTGACAGCTGAAACTTTTGATAGAATGACAAATCATGTTTTGTCATCACCTCCTCGCTTCACATAATTCTTGATAGTTTATACTTATACTATTGACCAACTTTCGTAGACTTCAGTAGCCAGTAATTAGGCTTTCTAGCTAGAAAGATAAACAATTAGTACATAACTACCTTTCCAGAATGCATTTTTGGATCTAATCGGTACAATGGTTTTTCTCAAACTCACAAACCTACTATTGTATCTTAAGTCCGTCCTACAGAGTATTAGGTCAAATTAATGTGTATTCCAGTAGTTGTTATGGATCACTCACATAAAAAAGGAAATTATTTTTTAGAGAATAAGAAAATATATTGTTTAATCCTGTGTAACTTAATAAACACATGGAGAACAAGAATACAACTAAATGGCCAAATAAAATGCAGTCATGTACCTTTGCTGCAACTATGTATAGCAAGCTGCATACCCTCCATCTCCAGCACGTAAAATCAGCTTCTGCAGCCCTTCCACAACTCCAGCAGCTGCACTCATTCAGCACAAAAGAGATGTGCATATTCCTCCAAACATCTTTACAGCTTCACTAGTTCTCAAGACATGATAAATCTGTAAATTGTCCTCCTCCTGCAAACAAGCCAGCAACTTCTAAATTTCAAGTGCTTCCACTCTCCACATCCACTTTAATTGTGGGGAAAAAATAATGAGTTGATTTAATAAATCAATTCTAAATGAAGCAAATAATAAGCGTTACAAACATCTAATAGCACAAAGCGACAAATCAGGTAGCCAGAAATATAGAATAAGAATGCTTTTGAAAAGAAAAAAGAACCTTATCAATATTTTTTACTACCATATACACCAGCAGGTCAGTATGCCAAATCACAAGACACCAATATTGCAACAAAATACAGATCAAGCATTGAAAACATCAACGTTAAACTTCCTTCAACCAGCTCTTTTTTAACTGAGAACTTGATTACAGAGATACCAAATTCAGCTTTGTCTAGCATTCAAAACAAGTTCCTTAAGCAATTCACTGATTTTTCATTTACTCCCAAAAAAGCAGTGTCATGAAGATGTAAAACCCTCAATACATAAACATGTATTTAAAATATTTGTAGTATATCTTTGAACTCTATTGGAACACCTCAAGTTGACACAAACAAAATTCAAATTGTCACAAAACATTGGTAAGATAAGTTACAAAAGCAATTTGATTCTCATAAACTTCTATACCCGGTCCAAGAAAGATTCACAAATTGTCGAAAAGATGTCATCGATACATTAGGGTTTCAACGGATCACAATTCAAATGCAATATTATCAGTCATTTTTGTCATCGATTAGAATTAATTCAGTGTTGCATCCTTAGCAAGTAAAATTGAGAAATATAAGAGCAATAATTTCTAATATAAATTATCCTAAAAAATAAAGTCAGGTTCAATCATGCTAAATAACCCAAAAGAAAGTCCGATCCAAGAAAAAGGAAGTGTCTCACCTGAACTCCCCAACCCAAACCAAATGAAGCAATGGCAGAAGGAGCAGACCATGAACCATCTTTCCTTCGAGCAACAACCAGCCCAGTCCCTACTTTGTAGGTCATAACAGTACCGACTTTAGCAACAGTGAGAATAGCAAGGCCTTTTGCTTGTTTCAAAATAGCATCTGGAATGCACTTTTCAGGTGATTTGGCACTAATCTGAGAATTAGAGTCAACTTTTAGTTACCTTGCAATAATAAATCACTTCCAAATTTTTTTAAGAAAACCACAATTGCGAATCTCACTAATTAAAAATTCTTGCTGCACCAAGCTCAAACCTAGCTAAAAAGAAGTTGGAAGAACAAAAACAAATTTGGGAAAAAGCAATTAAGCGTACCATGTTATAGCTCTTGAGAGTATTTGTTGCCTTGTAAATTTCATATTCCATGGACTGCCCCCATGGGAAGTTTAACCAAGATCTCAACGTGCTGAGATCAGTCAGATCATGGGTTGGCAACTGGGAAGCACGACTAACTTGGTCCATCAAATACCCCTGGACAGATTCCAAACGTACACAGCACACATCACAGACTCGCTGTGGATCTGAAGTACGGAACTTCACYGGCATTAGGCTCCTCCCCTTCGAGCATTCGCTGCAAAAAACTCCCCCACAAAAGCGGCAATGGTGCCTAGAGCAAAGGATAGGATGGAAACGTATGCTGCAAAGCATGCAGGAAGATGCAGAACTATCAGGAAGCCAACGTGGAGGCTCTGCCTCCAAAATCTCCTGCACATTCATGACAGTTGCTTCTGAAAGTGTTTCAGCCATTTCCTTCCAAGCTTGTTCAAGGATGTTAGCTGATATCCAAGAGAGTTGCCGTTGATGAAATTCACCAGAAGCAATTGCCTTCACCTTCRCACCAGCCACCACAATTATCTCCATAACCACATCCCACATTGTGAGCTCCTTATTTTCTCCAACAAAATGACTCCAATCCATATCTACATCAGGGAGGTAACCCCCATTAACTGAACCGTTTCTAGACCACTTTTCAAGCTCACTTTCTGGAAGAGGTGGGACAGAGACAGGAATCCAAAACCCAGTTTCCTCAGATACAGGGGTATCATAAAAGAAGAATTTACCATTCTTCTGACCGCCAACAATTGTGCTATGTAAGACATCATTATTCATCCCGGGATCTGAGGATGACTTCATTTCAGAATGCACTGTCTCTTTTTTCTCTTCTCTCCCTACTTCATCAGCTCCTCCATTATCAGAGTTTCCTTCACATCTCTCAACTTCTTCAAGAACCTAAATCACGTGCACAGATTACCAATCGAATCAACTAAAGCACTATAGAGTGAACAATGAACAGAAACGTTCCCCTTACATATTTTTATAATTGAAAACGATTGGTTATCTAGCAACACAGTTGTTCCCAATTCCCATTATAATTTACACATATTTGCTACTATTAGTACTCAGTATAAGCATTATATAGAACTCGAGTCAAGGTTGCATGTTGCATTCAACCAGTGACAAATTGATAACTACGAAGTAATTAGCAACTGAATTAATCGATTTCATCTTCTTTTCAAGATAAATATATCCACCAGAGTCGAGAATAACAAAAACAACTATCAAGCAACTAATCTCAAATTAGGCAACCATAACACAGACCAGCTAATCTTGGTTTCTCAATCAATGATCCTGATTAAAAGCACAGCATCTAACACAACTATACTATGTCAATTTTTGTTCCATTTACCATGAATGTAATGTTCTGTCTTCTCTAAATTCATTAATTTTACGGTTTAAAAATCAAATGCATTATACAATTGGCAGTATTACACAAATTCCCAAACATAATGTTCAATCAAAACCCTAATCAAAACCATATCCACACCATAATTTAACCTAATTTAAACCCTGCACGCGACACCTACAGCAGCGAATTTCAATCGCACCCAATAATTCACTCAATCAAACCAGTAAATTCCAATTAATCAAAACTCAAAACACAAAAGCATAACATCATCAATCAAACAATTGAATTCCGTTTAAAATAACAACAAAAAAAAAAAGACTTAAATCCAAATTGCATAATAATTCAACTCAAAGAATCAAATTTACCCGATTAGAAAACATGCGAGGCTCATAATCATGAAGTTCGATTCTAGGTATCCACGATTGTACTCGACTGGAGAAGGGTCGTAGTTTTCCGCCATGGAAGAATCAATCAGAAGGAATAAATCCACCATTCACAAAAATCAATCAAAGTCATCATATTAAAAGTAGATTCTCCTTTGATTACGTTTTGTTCCTCTTAAACCAATCAATCAATCAATCAATCAATACTAAGGTGCAATCGAATTGAAGTTGATGATGAGTTGAAGTTGATGAAAGTTTGAAGCAATGAAATAAGAAAGGAATTAGAGAAGAAAAGAGTAATTTCAATTGTGGAAGGAACAACAAACAAATACTTGGTATATTGWAAATTGTTGGAGTTTGATTGACTAATCATTGACGTGGCCTTTAATATAGCTAACGGTTTTCGCTATAAACATTATAATCCACTTTTCAAAATTAAATCGAAATATTCGCGTAATTCCGTCTAGGCTTCGGGTTTTTTATATTCGTATAGTAGTATGCGGATGAATCACTAATGCGGTATAATTTACATTGAATCGTTAGTTAGTACGATTTACAATGGGTAGACTAGTAAAGGATTTGAACATGTGACCTATTATACATAGGTGTTTACTCCAGATGTTGTTTGATATGTACGAACTACGAAGCATGTTTTAGCAAAATTGAATTTTCAAAGGAGGAGAAAAGGGAACTTTTTTGTTAAATTTTTTCATCTAAACTCGACTTATTATTTCATGTAAATTTTTATTCGCTTCAAAATTGCTTCTTCTATTCTATTCTTCTCGAACGATTTTCACATCATGCTTGAAGCCTCTAAGTAAGTTCAGTTGGTCTTGATTCTCTTGCATCTTCAATCACCTTTCTCCGTAAAATCGGCCCCTTTCAATTTCTTAGATGGTTTGATTGATTGATTTCTATCACGCGTCTTCCTCTCAACGAGGCACGTCTTCTCTTATTAGTTCTACTGAAGCTGTTAGATTGATCAATATACAATGGGGTGTCGAGGGTTGTTGTGGATATTAATTTCTCTATCATCTTCATCGCGCTTGTTAGAATACAATGTATAAAATGGCTAACCAGCCCCCAAACTAAACAGTTTTTAGGTTAATTGTTAAAAGCTTTCCGCTATTTTGGAGAACTCGATTACAGTTGTGATGAAATGAAATTTATTTCATTTCATGGCACGTAACCGAAATATAAGAGTACAGCTCTAATACAATATGGATTGCACTCGAAGTACATGCATTAACAGCAGTGAACCTTGTATTAAACAACAAAATACGGGAATATTAATCAAAGTACATGTATTAAACTGCATGAACCTTGCAGTGACTTTGCTCTTCCCATGACACGGCTGAATCATTTGGTTCGAAAGTAAAATGTCAACATAGATTTCATGTTTTGAGTAAGGCAAAAAGCCTGTTCAGCACTCCGTGAATCACATCAATGCATTACATCATACTCGTTCATTGACATACTGAAATAAACATCGGCAAAACCAATATTTGATTCAAGAATTGTGCACCAGAATTTTTACACAACGCTCACAATCTTGAAAACCAGGTCTATTTACAAATTGCCATACTTCGGCCACAGCAGAACCACTTAGTCATCTAAGGGTCTTGAGGTGTTCTCCTCTGCGCGTCGCTTGATTGTGATGACAGGGCATTCAGCATGCTTGACACAAAACTCGCTCACAGTACCCAAAAACCCTGCATAACAAACCATCAGGAAGATAAGTTTTATAGATTCAAATTAGTCAATCAATCAAACAATCAATACCGATAAGCTTATAAGCAGGTCGGCTACATGAACCAAAAATGAGGATTTTATTGCTTCAATAAAGAACTGTCACATGGAATTGAGATTCTGAAGACACTTATATAGTTTATACGATTTATGCTACATTTGTTTAAGCCTACGAGAGATTTATAGAACGTCCATTTGACCAGTGCTAACTTTAAAGTTGTGGCAACTTTGATATCCATAAAATTACATACATTTGATTCCTAATTAAACGTAACTTGTATCTTGTAAATATCAAGAGAAAACAGTAACCCACTGCCCAAGATCAGTTTCTATCCTTCTATCTCTAGGTCTAGGCGTCTAGCATCGATCAAGGATTCAAGGATTGCAATCCACTTCTTACATCACCCATCTCTATCCATGAAGCTCAATTCAAGAAAAGAAAACAAGAAGACAGAGAGCATTGCTAAAGGAGGCAAAAAGGCAAAATCGAACAAATATGCAGTGATTTTTGCGGCAGAATGAACCACCAAAAGCATTATAAGAGAGAAAAAGGGGGAGGGAACTGGGCTACAAACCTCAGCAACAAATTACAAGACATTATTTTTGCTTAAAATGTCATTTTAATTTTCAGAAGCATTAGAGAGGTTCGTTTCTGACAATTAAAAAGTTAATCGAAAACATCTCAAATCAAGTTGCAAAGGAGCATCAATTAAAAATAAGTCAATATTTTGTAAAATCTTTTCGAGTACATTTTTGAAGAACTCTTAAGCACCCAACCTTTTCTTCCTTTACTTATTCCTCAACAGTTAGCAAAGATACTGACAAGGAGTATATTGGCACAGCTCCGGCCAGTTGTCATAAAAGTAGAAAAACTAAGATAATGTTGTACTCTAAACTATGGCATTACTATATAGAAGAATAATTATTAGTGCTTGATGCAACACATATATGATATATCAATAATCAATTGCCACAAGTACGAAATTATCATAAAGATAATATACATGAGTATAATAGATCATATGGGTATGACATTGACACTTAAAATTCTAACCACTACCCTAAAAGCTAATTTAATAGGACAAAGAGTACTAGACATTTTGAAGTCCATTAATTTTAAAACAAAAGGACTATTAACTGGGCATTATATACTTACCTCATTTTTTAATTACTGCAATTATTCACACAAATCGTCTTATCCCACTTTTGAAAGTTACAGAAATATTTGCAACATACCCTCTAAATAATGCGTTCACACTAGAATTTCTTAATATACCTTACATGACCTATTTACATACATCACAATTATAAAAAATTTCTTTTTCTCACATGGGTCATATTCCTTTGTTTCTCCTCTTCATTCGTTGATGCTTGAATCCCTTACCCAATCCAATAAAGTATTGAATAAATAGATTAAAAGAATGGATATGTGTTATTTTTTCTTATGTTATACTAATACAAACTTATCTAAATCATCATAATTTTAATAACTTTTATGACCATGAGGGCCAAACTTATTCTATGGTTCTACCTAATTTGAATTTATCTTAATTTACTAAATAATTTTGTTTGAACTCGTTATTGACTGAAACCAGAAAGGGAAAGAAAAAAAACATGAAAAGAACACTATGATTACACATATGGGCATAAAGTCACCTACTTTTACATCCTCTAGAGAAATGAAAGGAGGTGCAATCAGTCGAATCTGATAAATTCTAGCTTGATGGTTGATGCTACCTTCCTACCAACTAAGCCGTGTACTAGTGAAACGWRAAAAGTTAGTGGCAGAGAAACAAGWCATTTACAGATGCCAGTTTTGCAAATAGTGGCTAGAGGGATTTCCCTACAGTGCTAAAGTCAGCCACCCCACAAGGGAGAAAAATTTTCTACGACTCCTATCCATTTTGGTCTAGAAAAGAAAACTTAGAGAAAATAAAACTGAGACAAAATAGAAACTAACTGATCAGTTGCATGAAAAGAGTCAGAAGAAGAGCAGTGAATATTCTTTTCTTTGACCATAATAGAACTGCTACACAGGATTTACACCACATATTGAAACAGAGGATYAAATCAAGCGAAAAGCATTAACAAGAACAAAATTGGAGAGTAAAACTTAAATAAAGTCAAATCACAGAGAGTCTACTAGTCTAGCATACCTCTGGAAAGGTCCAAGTCCCCTACATCCCACAACAAGAAAATCAGGCTGAACCCGCTTCACCTCATGGCAGATAGTTTCATGTGGATCACCCTTTCGTAGCCAAGCCTCACAAGCAACCTACAAGATCATGTAAAGGCCGATAAATGCATACATTTAAAGATTGAGTAGACAAGAAAAGTCCACATAACTGGACTATTAAAGACGGTAATCAATAATAATTTCTGGACTTTGCAAATAATATAATTTCAGTACCCCAACTTCATGACATTTATTGACAAAGAACTCCAAGAGATGAAGTCCTCTAGCCTTTTCTTGGCTGTTCATCTTTTTAAAATCATCAGGTGATGCATATATGCTATCCATGTCTTCGAAACCTATCAACAAAATGTCAACAGTGTTCGATCYAKCTTCACGTGCAAAGTAAAGTAACAAGAGATTAAAGAAAAAGCAATCCACAATACACCTAAGAAAAAAATKTTAGGCAAAACAAAAGTGCCTGCATCACAATTCACCATTCACGGAAATAAGTGGGATGCTCCCTACTTCCCAAGTCCCCAAGGGCCAAAGATATCACTTGATATCAAAGATTGCAGTTTCCAAATGAAAAAATAACGTGTGGAACATAACACTACTTCCATCATATAATMATTATCCCCTCATGTAAAGGCYTGTTAAAACTTAAAAGAGCACAGGGAAGAGTCGTAGACAAAGTATAAACATGTCATGCCAAAATCAAGAACAAAAAAGAAGAACGGGGACATTTGGCCTTCGACATCAAAACTTAGTCAGACCATATTTTACACAGGGAGCTGAATGATAGAAAGCTTGTAATYATATGTAAACATCATGTGACGRTACAAATAGAAGAAAATGAAAGCGCACAGACATATTACTTGACAGATTTTAACAAAATTGCAACATTGCAGATAAACTTGATAGCAATAGATTAAATCTGAAATCCTCATACACAAGCACTAAGCCACGAACCTAGGACAACATACACCTTAGGATGCATAGAGTGATTGTAATGATTGCCATGTCAATATCCAAAACAGCATAGCCCTAAACTCATAAATTCTATTAAGCTCTTCAAGCAAAGGCATTGTCATTCATAGTGTAGGCAAGTGACACAAAGCAAAATCAATACCAAGTCAATACCAGAAGACTAAATATTGTCGCAGTGTAGGCAAGCTCTTCAAACAGCAGAGTGATTTGTAATGATTTCCAAGTCAATACCAGAAGACTAAATATAAAATAATTGCATGTGATAAGGAATCTAAAAGGACACCAATTTACCCACAAAAAGTGRGACTACAATGCCTGAATGCCCATAAGAACATCACAACTACAGTTATAAACAATTAGAAGCAAAAATTATCAAGGGGGGTTAGGAAGAAAGAAAACCGTCTTCATCATGGACTTGCACATGAAGAAACAGGAGCTTGAAACCGGAAATATTGTCCCGTACAATCTTCTGAAGAGTCCATTCGAAAGCTCGTAGAGAGCTAATGGAGGCATGAGGATAGCCTTTGATGCTGGATTGGTTCACCCCCATCAACACTCGAGTTGGCTCACTCCCACTCATCTTGTTTCTTTCTGCCTTGTCAAGATATAATATACCTGCACAAGAGATTTTGTTCAATCGAAGGACACAAAAATGGAACAAAACCATGCAAAGAGTGAAGAGTAGTGATATTAAGTTGTCCTTTGGTTTCCAAAAAATAGGGGTGCTAAACAAATGAGTCAGTCGATCTCGAGGCTTTGCTAACTAAAAACTGAAAGACTCGTGTTCAACTCCACTCAAAAGGGATAACGCTAGCGCAAAAAACTTTTGTGCTCTACATTACTCGAAACTCGAATTGTTAAAACTCAATAACTAGGGGTGGCCACTGGCCAATAATCTCTTTCATAAAGAACATAAGCTTATTCTTTCCTCCACAACAAAGTGACATATTTACAAGAACGCTTTTTTTTTTCTTCTCCCTCAACATTTGGAGCTCAACTCAATTGCTCAACTGATTCTTGAATTGCTCAACTCGATCTGAAACTAAGTTTTACACTTTACTCGACTCAACTGGTAGCGTTTCAAGTCAAGCTTCAACACAGTCAAATACAAGATGTTTCTCCTCAACATTTGGAGCTCAACTGACCTGAGATGCTTAACTCGACTCCGAACCTATAGCTAAGTTAGATATACTCGACTCGACTCATTAACATTTCGAGTCAGCTTCAATACAGTCGAATTCAAGATGCTTGCGAGCAATTAGAAGTGAAACAAACGCATGAAATGAGTAATTTCTGTTAACGTTGTGAAATCACTGCACAACTAAATTTACTTGCAAAAACACTAATTGCAAACATAATTTACGGATTATACTTATAGCAAAACCTAAGAATTCAAAAAAAAAAATGCAAACGAACAACTCATAACATAAAATGAGGAAACTTACTTACTAAAGGAACATTGTCAGAATTTCCAGTCAGAAACAACTCAAATTTTCTAAAATCTATTTGACTTGAATTGATGAAACAAACAAGAACACAACAAACATGCATAAATTAAACTGTTTGCTAACATGCAAATTCAATCATTCGAGCAAGCAAAACATGAATTAATCATTCGATAAAAACAACAAACAAGTTATTCAAATTACATGAAACAAACGTAAACGATCGCATCAATTTTCGCAGAAACTTACTTTGATTCAAATGAGCTGACTTGCGTGGGAGATGTTGGAGGAAGGAGAAACAACGACAGGGAGTGAGGAGAGAGAGAACGAATCACCGTCAATCAAATTAGAAACTTGAAGAAGATTTTTTGAATTTTCTTGGTAAATGGGCTTCAAGGCCCAACATTTACGAACTTTTTATTTGGGCTGAATTGAAGTTCTTTAGATAATAGTTATATCAAGTAGTTCGATTAAATCTACAATCGGTCTATTATGGTCCGGGGGCCGGGACCATGTTCTCATCATGATCTCGGGAAAAAAAATCATTTTCGAAAGACAGAGTGTATTTCAGATATGAACATTATACATTTGAAATGAATATTTCTAGTTTCGAAAATGACATTTACCTGAGACCATGATGAGGACATGTCCGGACCATAGTAGAATTTGCGATTAAATCTATAAGGCTATGTTCAATTCGTTTGAATTTTCTGATCTGACTTTTTTATTACTGAATTTTTTGATCTCATCTGAATGAAATCTTCTAATTAGTCGATCTGATTTGATTTTTTTATCTCATTTGATTTTTTATGATCTGGTCTGATCTGATCCGAATTTTCCTAATCTGGTCTGATCTGATCCGAACTCTGTTTTTAAAAGCACTAAAATACTAAAATAAGTTGAATTGAACATAACTAAACAAAAAAAAATATTAATGCCGCAAATGTGAAAACTTTAATCAACTCCATAAAAAAATGATGTACGGAGAGTGATTATAATTAAGTTTTTTAATTGTATTTATGTGATCTCTTTGGTTGCGACCTATGCATGAATTGAAAATACAATACGATGTGAGATTGATATTTTTCAAGGCGTTGACGTAATTGAACATATAGCCTCGTTGTTTTATTATCACTAGTAGCATTGTTGAAGTAGAGGTAAATTGTTTGTGAGAAACTTTATGGCATAACTAGATAATCCCGAGCATATGCTCGAATTTTCAAATTAAAATATAAATTGCTCTAAACAAAATATATGTAAGTTATTTGATATTTAATTTGTCATTATTAAAAATAAGGCTTTATTTTGAAAAAATGTTTTTAGATATAAATGAATTAATAAATATATAAATTTATCTCAAAAACACATTTATAACCTTAATTAAATATTTTTTTAATACAAAAATTAAATGTTGTTGGAGAAAAATTTAGGAGGGAAATTTTGAGAGGTGGGGATGCTTAGTAGTAGTATATAGATAGTATAGATAGATAGATATATAGATTTATAAAAGAAATTTCGTAGAGATTAAGGTGATTATACAAGTACGGTGGTAATTATTTCCGCCCCTCAAAGACATTATCCTCATTGTTTGTGTCGGTAAGTCACTGAGGCAAAAGTTTAGGCCTTAGGTGACCCACTTGTCTTAAGGTTGATATGTACCGGAGTGTCAATTCGGGTTAACGGTACGAGTTTTGGGTTAATCAAATAGGATGGACTCATTTCGATTCAGGTTTTTCCGGATGTGTTTGCTAAATAGTTCAATTCAATCGGTCGGGGCTGTTAACTTCTTTTCGGGAACAGGTCAATTGGCCCGAAAACAATTTGGGTTGTTTCAATTATCTCCAGTGAGCGTTTACCTCGGGTACCCCCAACGGACGGTTTGCAATCAGTGTTTTCCGGGCTTGATTGTGTTGTTGCGTTTCTTGTGTGATCATGTTTTGAATGATTTCAATTTTATCTAGTTATATCAGAATCAGTTCATGTCTTTATGTTACTATACATGATCTTAATATTTACACATTTATTCTCTTGTCTAACGCTTCGGGAGCGTTCGTTAACATTTGCCTTCACAAACAAAAGACACATTTCTGTAAACAGCCATACGGTGTCATAAGTTGAACTAAATTAAACCTGAATATAGTTGAAGTAAACATGCTCACATTGTTGATCAATTTCAAAACATAATGATGATTAAATATGAATGTATTTTTATTTTATTTTACTTTTTTAATGAGTTCATATTTCACCGTCAAAGAATTTTTTTAAAAAAACACAAATAATAACACTTTTTGACAACAATTTTTATAATGTTATCCCAACACAATATGCATTTATCACTGCAAAAAGATACAATAATTGGAAAGATAAATAAACAATGAAGTGATGTGATCGTATGACAAAAATGAGTGGACGAGTAGAAACTTTGGTTAACATGCAATTGAATAATTACACCTAAACTAAAAACCCAAAAGGTTGACGTGATTATTTGATTTGGCTTTTGATCTTATCTTTCCATAATGTAAGCAATAAACTTAGTTGAATCCTATGAATGTTAACCATTACTCCATTATCTCTCCATATTTTTCTTTCTATTTACCCCTCAACCCAATACAATCGTATCGTTTCACCTGTGTTATTGAACATGTCAACATTCAGACCCAACCCGTTAATAACAGTTCGATTTCATGTCGAGTTAACGTGTCCTCTACGTTTTTACCACCTCCGACCACAAAAACATGTGGGTCACAAATTTCGTTTGCAACAATCAAACTACCAACAAATGAAATCAATGTAGACAATGATCCCCCATCACATTCACAAATCACAATTTTCATTCCCAATTCACATAAAATATCAATTTAAAATTCTCAAGCAAAAACATGAATCATCATGTCCCCACAAAAAACCATCAAAATCCTCAACAAATGAAGAAATAAAGATTTTAATTCTAATTTCTAACCTTAGAAAATAAAACCTTCTTTTTTAATTCCACAAATTTTCTTCCTTTAACGTGTCAATCCCACTTTCTCTCTCTTACTGTAACGTCAAAATTTGAAAAGTTCATTCACATAATCGTCCTTCCTTATCTTAAACTTTATTCATCATTACCCTTTTTTTTTCTACTTTGTTACTATTTCCCTTTTAATCATTATCCCATTTTACCATTTAAAACCTATTTATGAGTTTCATTTCTTGATATCCAATAAATTCTTTAATTTTTGCAATTTTCTGTTCAATTTTAGGAATTTAATTTGTAGTTGAGCGTACGAGCTGAAAGCGTTTCATTACACAGCTCATTACCTCCAATTTTGCAGTTTTTTGATGTTATTTTGTGAATTTGCGTCGATTGCAGTAACCTAATTTTGATTTTGCTGGGGTGGGGAAAGGTTGAAGAAGAAGATTGAATTCGGCGGGAATGTCGGTGGAAGTCATTTGAAGCATGGGAAGAGTGCAGCGACAAGGCCAAGATTTGGCTGATAAGCTAGCACAAGGTTTTACTGGTTTAATTCAATCTCATATTCCCCTTCATTTCCTTGGCCAACTCCTTCAGCGAAGATTTTCGATGTCGAATTCGAGTTCCCTGCTCAGATATTTGGTCCCACTGACTTTGGCCTTGCAATTGATAGCTCAGGGATTAATGGATTTTTTGATATTGGTAATAAGATAGGGCAAGCTGGGGCTGATTCGGGCGTGCTTGAATGGGCTGGTTCAGCAGTTCTTTCGGGCGATTCCGGTGCCGTTTATGCACCATGATAATGATGATGGCATGGTGAAGCTTCATCATGCTGATGGTGTGGGGGCAGAGGAGTGATATGAGTATACTGGTGAGGGAAGAATTGGTTTTTGGCTGAACAAGGGGTGATATGAGGTTTTCTAGATCTGAATCCGGGGTTGATGGTATTGGTGATGATGAGCTTTCGGGGTTTAATCTAAAAATTCCGGGCTTTTCGGTAAATCTCAGGTATAACACATATGATTATGGTGTGTTTGCTTATTTATAGTTTTGATTTGATAAAAGTTAGGAATTGAATGTTTAAGCTCTATTGTTTGATTAGTAGCTACTTGAACTGTAACTGTGCTTATTGTGTTGGCTGTTGTTTTATGAAAATGAAATTTCTGTGGAAGTAGAGTGAGACTTTGGATAAAAGCTTATGCGGTTCTCTATATTGATTCATGTCTAGCCGTACCCAAATCATTTTGGGATAAGGCTTTGTTGTTGTTGTATGCGATTAACGATCCATTGTGGTTCTATGGTATTGGTGTCTGACCTCGAGAGAATTAGTAGGTGACTTGGAAGGAATCTTTGCAGTGGTTTGTTGTTTGCTTGCCTAGAACTTTAATTACGGTTTACAGTTCATATATATAGTTTAGTGTGTGTTGGGATTGATTTCTTGATGGGTTTGATTCATTGATTGAATAAATTAACAGTTTTTGTTTCACGTAGTCAACGTTTTATAGACTAGGCTTTGAGTGATGAATTGATTGATTATTTGATGCAATGGGTCTATGTGGTTTTAACATCGTTTGTCAATACCTCCTTGTATCGGATAAGTAATGAGTTTGCTTTTGTTTTCATTTGGACATTACACGTTTTCACTCTGTTTGATTCTGCTGGAAAAAGAGTATATTATTTGATGAAAATTATGAAAAGAGATATTCATTGGATGATAATCATGAAAAGATCAAAGAGTTTAGGAATTACTCTTTGTAGTTTGTTTGATTTCTTTGTTTGAACAAAGATTCTGGAAGATGAGCTGTCATAATTCTGATTAATGCATGCTCTCTCGTTTGCTACATCCTTTTGCCTTTTCGTATTCAACGATGTTATATGCTGCAGCTACAATATAGTTGCTCTTGCTCACTGCTTGCCTTTTGTTCTGTGATGGTCTTTTCCATTCCCTTTATTGTTGAATATGTCAAAAGGAATATATTGCTTTTGTTCTGGCTATGTATAGTTCATAACCTAGTTGAATGATTTTCTTAAATCTCTGTTAACGCAGGGAACTGTAAATGTGACATCCTCATATGACAGTAGGAATCGCGATGTYCAAAGTTCTGTTGTTGCACGTGGAGATRTATGGAGACTTGAGGCATCAAGTGGTAGTTCTACGTCTGGAACCCAGAATCCATCGATGTTTCTAGTCCAGCTTGGACCTCTGCTCTTTATACGTGATACAACACTTCTTTTGCCAGTACATCTGTCAAAGCAACATTTGCTTTGGTATGGTTATGATAGGAAGGTAAGTTGAGATTTTTTTATTTTTTTTTATTTTTTTTATTTTTTAGATCTTGTTTATGACTAGTGGCTTTGTTTACATCAATGCTGTGAAAGTACGCCTTCTTTATAACCTCTTCTTTATATTGGGTTCTAGCTCACTTTTGAAAGATTTCACAACCAAATGAATGACTATTGTGGTTGCACAGCCTTGCACTATCCTTGCGATGAGATTCTAAACCCTCTATTCTCTTTTTCCTTTTTGGTTCCAGAAAAATTATTTCATTGGTTGAAGTGAAAGCAATTCTGGTTTGACATGAACTATAAGCATTTCTCCTACGATAGACCTTGAGTCCGTGTTTTATGTGTGTTTCTATACTTCACTTTTGAACTCTGGGACTTTTGTTTCTATTGTACCTCTGTGATCCTTCTGGCCTTCTGAACCATCAGCATGATTGGAGGTCAGATCTGTTACATTATGTCATAGCCTTAACCAGCAGCCTGAACCTTATGTCATAGCAATACTGTCTTCAAGTGACCCTTAATCTGTTACATTATATCATTATGAAATTTTTTAAAGTTTAGTTTTTTTTTTACATGTTAACGTTCTTATACGGTTATACCTTTTTCTGCTTGATTTTAATGTTGCTTTTTGTCTTGTTTGTTTTTAGAATGGTTTGCACTCCCTTTGTCCAGCAATTTGGACTAAGCACAGAAGGTGGCTTTTGATGTCAATGATCTGCCTCAACCCTTTGGCTTGTGTAAGTTCAACTTCTCTGGTGTAGATTTTTAGACATTAGTTTTGAGATGTTTCATTTTTAATCCAACGGCGTAGATCAGCTCTTCTCATTTCTCACCTAACACCCCCCTACCCCCCCTCTCTTTTCTCACTGGATACACTCCCTGTAGGTGTGCATATATATTTTCTTACTTTCTTAGCAGCAGCTATTGGACGAAGGTTTCCCATAATGTGCGATTTGTTGCCTGGTTTTGAAAGAATCTAAAATGTTCTGGTTGTGGGTTATTGCTTGCAGTCATTCATGGATCTGCAGTTTCCAAATGGGCAGCTTACATATGTAGCAGGGGAGGGACTAACGACTAGTGCCTTTGTTCCTATTTGTGGGGGTCTGCTCCAAGCTCAGGGTCAATACCCCGGTGAAATGAGGTTCAGCTTCTCTTGTAAGGTCTGTTTGTGACCCTTGTGCATTCTAAGATATCTTTGTTTTGTCGACTCTCTATTCTTTGTTTTCCCCCAATTTTCCTTTTTTATTTGTATGTTCTTTTTCAAAAGCTGTTTTCTGTTAGTGTCTTTGATTCATTTCCTGGAATTTGCAGAATAGATGGGGAACACAAATTACTCCTATGATACAGTTGCCAGATAGATCATTTACTCTTGGTTTTGTTCAAGACTTGGCTTGGAAGCGTTCTGGTTTATTGGTGAGGCCAACTATTCAATTAAGGTAAGCAGTGACCTTGCTTTTGTTCCTCTTTTTTCCCCTTATCTTTCCATAATGTAGCAATAAACTTAGTTGAAATCCATATTGAATGAATTAACCATTACTTCCAATTACTCTCCATATTCTTTTTCTTTCTATTTACCCCTCCAACCCCAATACAACTCGTATCGTTTCAACTGTGTTATTGAACATGTCAACATTCACGACCCAACCGTTAATAACAGTTCGATTTCAATGTCGAGTTAACGTGTCTCTACGTTTTTTACCACCTCCGACCGACAAAAACATGTGGGTCACAATTTTTCGTTTTGCACAACAAAACTCAAACAATGAAATCAATGTAGACAATGTCCCCCCCATCAAATTCACAATCACAATTTCAATCCCAATTCACATATAATAATCAATTTTAAAATTCTCAGCAAAAAAATGAATCAAGTCATGTCCCCCACAAAAACCAATCAAAATCCTCAACAAATGAGAAATAAAGATTTTTATTTAATTTCTAACCTTAGAAAAAAAACCTTCTTTTTTAATTCCACAAATTTTTTCCTTTACGTGTCAATCCCACTTTCTCTCTCTTCTGTAATCGTCAAAATTTTGAAAGTTCATTCCACATAATTTCGTCACTGTCTTATCTTAAACTTTAATTTCATCATTATCCCTTTTTTTTCTAACTTTGTTACTATTTCCCTTTTAATCATTATCATCCAATTTAACATTTTAAAACCCTATTTATGAGTTTCATTTCCTTGATATCCAATAAATTTCTTTAATTTTTGCAATTTTCTGTTCAATTTTAGGAATTTAATTTGATTATTGAGCGTAACGAGCTGAAAGCGTTTCATTACAGCTCATTTACCTCCAATTTTGCAGTTTTTTGATGTTAATTTTGTGAATTGCGTCGATTGCAAGTAACCCTAATTTTGATTTTGCTGGGGTGGGGAAAGGTTGAAGAAGACGATTGAATTCGCGGCGAATGTCGGTGGAAGATATTTGAAGCATGGGAAGAGGTGCAGCGACAAGGCCAAGATTTGGCTGATAAGCTAGCACAAGGTTTTTACTGGTTTAATTACATCTCATATTACTCCTCCTCATTTGCTTGGCCTAATCCCTCCTCAGCGAGATTTTCGATGTCGAATTCGAGTTTCCCGCTCAGAATTTGGTCCACTGACTTTGGCCTTGCAATTGATAGCTCAGGGATAATGGGATTTTTTGATATTGGTAATAAGATAGGGCAAGCTGGGCTGATTTCGGGGCGTGCTTGAATGGGCTGGTTCAGCAGTTCTTTCGGGCGATTCCGGTGCCGTTATGCACCATGATAATGATATGGCATGGTGAAGCTTCATCATGCTGATAATGGTGGGTGGGCAGAGGAGTGATATGAGTATACTGGTGAGGGAAGAATTGGTTCTTTGGCTGAACATATGGGGTGATATGAGGTTTTCTAGAATTCTGAATCCGGGTTGATGGTATTGGTGATGATGAGCTTTCGGGGTTTAATCTAAAATTGCCGGGCTTTTTCGGTAAATCTCAGGTATACAACAATAATGATTTATGTGTGTTTGCTTATTTATAGTTTTGATTTGATAAAAGTGTAGGAATTGATATGTTTAGCTCTATTGTTTGATTAGTATGCTACTTGAACTGTAACTGTGCTTTATTGTTGTGGCTGTTGTTTTATGAAAATGATTTCTGTGGAAGTAGAGTGAGACTTTGGTAAAAAGCTTATGCGGTTCTCTATATTGATTCATGTCTAGCGTACCAATCATTTTGGATTAAGGCTTTGTTGTTGTTGTATGCGATTTAAACGATCCATTGTGGTTCTATGGTATTGGGTGTCCTGACCTCGAGAGAATTAGTAAGGTGACTTGGAAGGAACTTTGCAGTGGTTTGTTGTTTGCTTGCCTAAGAACTTTAATTACGGTTTACAGTCTCATATTATATAGTTTATGTGTGTTTGGGATTGATTTTTCTTGATGTGTTTGATTCATTGATGAATAAATTAACAGTTTGTTTCACGTAGTCAACGTATTTATAGACTAGGCTTTGAGTGATGAATTGATTGATTATTTGATGCAATGGGTCTATGTGGTTTTAACATCGTTTGTCAATACTCCTTGTATCGGCATAGTAATGAGTTTGCTTTTGTTTTCATTTGACATTACACGTTTTCACTCTGTTTGATTCTGCTGGAAAAGAGTATATTATTTGATGAATTATGAAAAGAGTATATCATTGGATGATAATCATGAAAAGACTCAAAAGAGTTTAGGAATTACTCTTTGTAGTTTGTTGATTTCTTTTTGAACAAAGTTCTGGAAGATGAGCTGTCATATATCTGATTAATGCATGCTCTTTCGTTTGCTACACTCCCTTTTGCCTTTTCGTATTCAACGATGTTATATGCTGCAGCTACATATAGTTGCTCTTGCCTCACTGTCTTGCCTTTGTTCTGTGATGGTCTTTTCCATTTCCCTTTATTGTGAATATGTCAAAAAGAAATATTGCTTTTGTAGTAGTATATAGATATATAGATTATCAATAAGTTTTACAAAAATAAAAGAAAATTCGTAGAGAAATTAAGGTGATTAATACAAGTACGGTGGTAATTATTTTCCGCCCCTCCAAAGACATTATCCTCTTTGTTTGTGTCGGTAACGTCACTGAGGAGCAAAGTTTAGGCCTTTAGGGTGACCCACTTGTCTTAAGGTTGATATGGTACCGGAGTGTCAATTCGGGTTAACGGTGTAGTTTTGGGTTAATCCAAATAGGATGGACTCATTTTGATTCAGGTTTCTGCGGATTGCTTTTGTTAAACAATTCAATTCAATTCGGTTTGGGCCTGTTAACTTGTTTTCGGGAACAGGTCAATTTGGCCCGAAAATAGTTTGGATTGTTTCAAGTGAGCGTTTACCCTCGGGTACCCCCGATGGATGGTTTGCAATCAGCTTGTTTCCAGGCTTGACTGTGTTGTTGCGTTTTCTTGTGTTGATCATTTTTTGAATGATTTCAATTTTTATCTAGTCATATTCAGAATCAGTTCATGTCTTTATGTTATCTAGACATTATCCATTTAATATTTACACTTTTAATTCTCTTGTCTAACGCATCGGGAGCGTTCATTAGCTTTTGCCTTACACAAACAAAAGACACCATGTGCTGTAAACAAGCCATACGGTGTCATAAGTTGAACTAAATTAAACTGGAAATAAATTGAAGTAAACAGGCTCACATTGTTGATCAATTTCAAAACATAATGATGATTAACATATGGATGTATTTTTTATTTTATTTTTACTTTTTTAATGGGTTCATATTTCACATGTCAAAGAATTTTTTTAAAAAAACACAAAATACATATACATTTTCTGTCAACAATTTTTTATAGAGTGACTAATGTTATCCCAACACAATATTGCATTTATCACCACCTAAAAAAGATTACAAATAATTGGGAAAGATAAATAAACAATGAAATGTGATGTGATGATAGTGGATGAGCTAGAAACTTTGAGTTAACATGCAATTGAATAATTACATGTAAACTAAAAAACCCAAAAGGTTGACGTGATTTGATTTGGCTTTTGATCTTATCTCTATAATATAAGGGAAGGGGGGAGCAATGGTGTCCCCCTATGAACTTACGTTTCTACCCTTAATGAATATAATATAATTTTGAATTTTTTTTATTAAAAAAAACATTTCAAGTAACTCAATGTCAACATAACCACAATCTAATGCAAGTTTGAAAAAATAATGTAAATTAAAGATATTGTGCCATTAATTTCTCAATCAATCAAAACTGTATATTATATGTGAATTAATCAATGGGCAATGAATCTAGATATTAAATATTATTCATAAAAGATGTAAATTTAAAATCATT
>SNQN01005551.1:0-14805 GCA_008642245.1 Bassia scoparia | reverse complement strand
ACCGGAACACAACCTAGATTGCAACCGTCCGTTGGGGGTACCCGAGGGTAAACGCTCACTGAGATAATTGAAACAACCCAATAGTTTTCGGGCCGAATTGACCTGTCCCCGAAAAGAAGTTAACAGCCCGAACCGAATGAATTGAACTATTTAGCAAAAGCAATCCGGAAAAACCCTGAATCGAAATGAGTCCCATCCTATTTGGATTAACCCAAAACTGTAACCGTTAACCCGAATTGACACTCGGTACAATATCAACCTTAAGACAAAAGTGGGTCACCCTAAAGGCCTAAATTGCTCCTCAGTGACGTTACCGAGACACAAACAATGAGGATAATGTCTTTGGAGGGGCGGAAAATAATACCACCGTACTTGTATAATCACCTTAATTTTCTACGAATTTCTTTTATAATCTATATATATCTATCTATCTATCTATATACTACTACTAAGCAATCCCCCACTCTCAAAATTCCTCCTAAATTTTTCTCAACACACTATTAATTTTGTATTAAAAAAAATATTTAATTAAGGTTAATAAATGTGTTTTTGAGTAAATTTATATATTTATAATTCATTATAATTTCTAAAAACATTTTTTGTCAAAATAAAGCTTATTTTTAATAATGACAATTTAAAAATATCAAATACTTCTATTATAATTTGTTTAGAGAGCAATTTATATATTTAATTTGAAAAATCGAGCATATGCTCGGGGATTATCTAGTTATGCATAAAAGTTTCTCACAAACAAATTTACCTCTACTTTCAACAATGCTACTAGTGATAAAAAACAACGAGGCTATTGTTCAATTAGTACGCTACGAAGCCCTTGAAAAATATCAATCTCACATCGTATTGTATTTCAATATCATGCATAGGGTCGCAACCAAAGAGATCAACATAAATACAATTAAAAACAATTAATTATATCACTCTCGTACATCATTTTTTTTATGGAGTTGATTAAATTTTTTCACATTTTGCGCGATTAATATTTTTTTTTGTTTAGGTTATGTTCAATCAACTTTATTTTAGTATTTAGTGCTTTTTAAAAACAGAGTTCGGATCAAGATCAGACCAGATTAGGAAAATCGGATCAGATCAGACCAGATCATAAAAATCAAATGAGAATAAAAAAAAATCAAATCAGATCAGACTAATTTAGAAGATTTCATTTCAGATGAATCAGAAAAATCAGGTATAAAAAGTCAGATCAGAAAAATCAAAGAATTGAACATAGCATTATAGATTTAATCGAAATTCTACTATGGTCGGGACTGGTCCTCATCATGGTCTCAGGTAAATGTTCATTTTCGAAAACTAGAATATTCATTTTCAAATGTAAATGTCATATTGAAATAAACACTTGTCTTTTCGAAAAATGATTTTTTTCCCAGAGATCATGATGAGAGAACATGGTCCGGCCCGGGACATAATAGATAACCGATTGTAGATTAATCGAACTACTTGTATAACTATTATCTAAGAACTCAATTCAAGCCAATAAAAAGTTCGTAAATGTTGGGGCCTTGAAGCCCATTTACAAGAAAATTCAAAAAATCATTCTTTCAAGTTTCTAATTTGATTGACGTGATGTTGATTCTTCTCTCTCTCCTCTTACTCCCTGTCTTGTTTTCCTCCCCCATCTCCCACGCAAGTCAGCTCATTTGAATCAAAGAAGTTTCTGCGAAAATTGATGCGATCGTTTACGTTTTGTTCATTAATTTGAATTAACTTGTTTTTGTTGTTTTATCGAATGATAATTCATGTTTGCTTGCTCGAATGATTGAATTTGCATGTTAGCAAACAGTTAATTATGCATGTTTGTTGTGTTCTTGTTTTGTTTCACAATTCAAGTCAAATAGATTTTAGAAAATTTGAGGTTTGTTTTCTGACTGAAATTCTGACAAATGTTCTATTTGAAGTAGTATTTCCTCATTTTGATGTTATGAGGAGTTGGTTCGTTTATGCATTTTTTTTTTTTTTGAATTCTTAGGTTTTGCTATAAGTATATCCGTAAATTATGTTGCAATTAGTGTTTTTGCAAGTAAATTTAGTTGTGCAGTGATTTCACACGTTAACGCAGAAATTACTCATTTCATGCGTTTGTTTCACTCTAATTTGCTCGCAAGCACTTGTAATTCGCCTGTATTGAGCTGGACTCGAAATGTTAATGAGTCGAGTCGAGTTATCTTAACTTAGCTATAGGTTCGGAGTCGAGTTAAAGCATCTCAGGTCAGTTGAGCTCCAAATGTTGAGGGAGAAACATCTTGTATTTGACTGTGTTGAAGCTGGAACTTGAAACGCTACCCAGTTAAGTCGAGTAAAAGTGTAAACTTTAGGTTTCAGAGTCGAGTTGAGCATTTCAAGATCAAGTTGTGAGCATTGAGTTGATGGCTCACAAATGTTGAGGGAGAAAGAAAAAAAAAGCGTTCTTGTAAATATCAACTTTGTTGTGGAGGGAAAGAATAAGCTTATGTTCTTTATGAAAGAGATTATTGGCCAGTTGGCCACCCAATAGTTATTGAGTTAATGCAATTCGAGTTCGAAGTAATGTAATGGGCACCAAAAGTTTTATTTTATTTGAAGCTGCGTTTTATCACTTTGAGTGGAGTTGAACACGAGTTCTTTCAGTTTTTAGTTAGCAAAGCCTCGAGATTCGACTGACTCATTTGTTTAGCACCTCTTTTTTGGAAACCAAAGGACAACTTAATATCACTACTCTTCACTCTTCGCATGGTTTTTGTCCATTTTGTGTCCTTCGTTGAACAAAATCTCTTGTGCAGGTATATCTGACAAGGCAGAAAGAAACAAGATGAGTGGGAGTGAGCCAACTCGAGGTTGATGGGGGTAATCAATCCAGCATCAAAGGCTATACCTCAATGCCTCCATTAGTTCTACGAGCTTTCGAAGGACTCTTCAGAAGATTGTACGGGACACATATTTCCGTTTCAAGCTCTGTTTTTCATGTGCAAGTCCATGAATGAAGACGGTTTTCTTTCTTCCTAACCCCCTTGATATTTTTGCTTCTAATTGTTTATACTGTAGTTGTGAATGTTCATGGGCATTCAGGCATTGTAGTCACACTTTTTGTGGGTAAAATTTGGTGTCCTTTTAGATCCTTATCACATGCAATTATTTAATTAGTTCTTCCTTGGTATTGACTTGGAATCATACAAATCACTCTGCTGTTTGAAGAGCTTAGCCTACACTCGACAATATTAGTCTGCTGGTATTGACTTGTATTGATTTTGCTTTGTGGTCACTTGCCTAACATGAATGACAATGCTCTTTGCTTGAAAGCTTAATAAGAATTTATGAGTTTAGGGCTAGCTGTTTTGGATATTGACATGGCAATCATTAAAATCACTCTATGCATCCTAAGGTGTATGTTGTCCTGGGTTCGTGGCTAGTGTTGTGTATGAGGATTTTCAGATTTAATCTATTGTATCAAGTTTATCTGCATGTTTGCAATTTTTGTTAAAATCTGTCAAGTAATGGCTTGATTGTGTTGTTGCGTTTTCTTGTGTTGATCATGTTTTTGAATGATTTCAATTTTTATCTAGTTATATTCAGAATCAGTTCATGTCTTTATGTTATCTAGACYTGATCCATTTAATATTTACACTTTTAATTCTCTTGTCTAACGCTTCGGGAGCGTTCGTTAARTTTTGCCTTACACAAACAAAAGACACCATMTGCTGTAAACAAGCCATACGYTGTCATAAGTTGAACTAAATTAAACTGYAAATAAGTTGAAGTAAACATGCTCACATTGTTGATCAATTTCAAAACATAATGATGATTAACATATGAATGTATTTTTTATTTTATTTTTACTTTTTTAATGGGTTCATATTTCACACGTCAAAGAATTTTTTTTTTAAAAACACAAAATACATATACACTTTTTGACAACAATTTTTTTATAATGTTATCCCAACACAATATTGCATTTATCACTGCCTAAAAAAGATTACAAATAATTGGGAAAGATAAATAAACAATGAAATGTGATGTGATCGTATGACAAAAATGAGTGGACGAGCTAGAAACTTTGAGTTAACATGCAATTGAATAATTACACCTAAACTAAAAAACCCAAAAGGTTGACGTGATTATTTGATTTGGCTTTTGATCTTATCTTTCCATAATGTAAGCAATAAACTTAGTTGAAATCCATATTGAATGATTAACCATTACTCCAATTACTCTCCATATTTTTTTCTTTCTATTTACCCCTCCAACCCCAATACAACTCGTATCGTTTCAACTCGTGTTATTGAACATGTCAACATTCACGACCCAAACCCGRTAATAACAGTTCGATTTCATGTCGAGTTAACGTGTCCTCTACGTTTTTACCACCTCCGACCACAAAAACATGTGGGTCACAAATTTCGTTTTGCAACAATCAAACTACCAAACAAATGAAATCAATGTAGACAATGATCCCCCCCCATCACAATTCACAAATCACAATTTTCATCCCAATTCACATAAAATAATCAATTTTAAAATTCTCAAGCAAAAAAACATGAATCAATCATGTCCCCTCACAAAAAACCAATCAAAATTCCTCAACAAATGAGAATAAGATTTTATTCTAATTTCTAACCTTAGAAAATAACCTTCTTTTTAATTCCACAAATTTTCTTCTTTAGTGTCAATCCCACTTTTCTCTCTCTTACTGTAATCGTCAAAATTTTGAAAAAGTTCATTACAATAATTTCGTCAACTTCCTTATCTTAAACTTTAATTTCCATATCCCTTTTTTTTTTCTACTTTGTTACTATTTCCCTTTTAATCATTATCCCCAATTTACCATTTTAAAACCCTAATTTTGAGTTTCATTTCTTGATATCCAATAAATTTCTTTAATTTTTGCAATTTCTGTTTCAATTTTAGGAATTTAATTTGATTATTGAGCGTACGAGCTAAAGCGTTTCATTACACAGCTCATTACCTCCAATTTTTGCAGTTTTTTTGATGTTAATTTTGTGAATTTGCGTCGAATTGCAGTAACCCTAATTTTGATTTTTGCTGGGTGGGGAAAGGTTGGAGAAGACGATTGATTCGCGGCGAATGTCGGTTGAAGTCATTTAGAGCATGGGAAGAGGTGCAGCACAAGGCAAGATTTGGCTGATAAGCTAGCACAAGGTTTTTTGGTTTAATCCAATCTCATATTACTCTCCTTCATTTGCTTGAGCCTAATCCTCCTTCAGCGAAGATTTTCGATGTCGAATTCGAGTCCCTGTCTCAGAATGTGTCCCACTGACTTTGGCCTTGCAATTGATAGCTCAGGATTAATGGGGATTTTTTGTATGGTAATAAGATAGGGCAAGCTGGGCTGATTTCGGGTGCTGCTTGAATGGGCTGGTTCAGCCAGTTCTTTCGGGCGATTCCGTGCCGTTTATGCACCATATAATGATGATGGCATGGTGAAGCTTCATCTGCATGAGATTGGGGAGAGTAGTGAAGAGTATAATGGTGAGGGAGGAATTTTGGTTTGGCTGAACAATGGGTAATATATGGTTTTCTGAGAATTCTGAATCCGGTTGATGGTATTGTGATGATGAGCTTCTCGGGTTTAATCTAAAAATTGCCGGGCTTTTCGGTAAATCTCAGGTTATACAACAATAATGTTATTATGTGTTTGCTTATTTATAGTTTTGATTTGATAAAAGTGTAGGAATTGATATGTTTAAGCTCTTATTGTTGATTAGTATGCTATCTTGACTGTAACTGGTGCTTTTGTTGTGGCTGTTTTTATGAAATGTAACATTTCTATGGAGTAGAGTGAGACTTTGGATAAGCTTTAGTGCGGTTTCTAATATTGATTCATGTCTAGCCGTACCCAAATCCATTTGGGATATAAGGCTCTGTTGTTGTTGTATGCGATTTAACGATCCATTTGGTTCTATGGTATTGGGTGTCCTGACCTCGAGAGAATTAGTAAGGTGACTTGGAAGGAATCTTTGCAGTGGTTTGTTGTTGCTTGCCATAAGAACTTTAATTACGTTTACAGTTCATCTTATATGTTTATGTGTGTTTGGGATTATTTTTCTTGATGGTGTTTGATTCATGATTGAATAAATTAACAGTTTTTTCACGTAGTCACGTTATTTAAGTAGACTGGCTTTGAGTATGAAATTGGATTGAGATTATTTGATGAATGGGTCTATTGTGGTTTCTTAACATCGTTTTGTCAATACCTCCTTGTATCGCTATAGTAATGAGTTTGCTTTTGTTTTCATTTGACATACACGTTTCACTCTGTTGATTCTGCTGAAAAAAGGTATATTATTTGAGAAATATGAAAAGTAGTATATCAATTGGATGATAATCATGAAAAGACTCAAAAGAGTTTAGGAATTACTCTTTGTAGTTTGTTTGATTCTTTGTTTGAACAAAGATTCTGGAAGATGAGCTGTCATATTCTGATTAATGCATGCCTCTTCTCGTTGCTACACTCCCTTTTGCCTTTTCGTATTCAACGATGTTAATGCTGCAGCTACATATAGTTGCTCTTGCTCACTTCTTGCCTTCTGTTCTGTGATGGTCTTTTCCATTTCCCTTTATTGGTGAATATGTCTAAAAGAATATATTGCTTTGTTTTGCATGTATAGTTCATAACCTAGTTGAATGATTTTCTAAATCTCTGTTAACGCAGAACTTAAATGACATCCTCACTTGACAGTAGGAATCTGCGATGTGCAAAGTCTCTGTTGTTGCACGTTGGAGATTTATGACTTGAGGCATTCAAGTGGTAGTTCTACATCTGGAACCCAGAATCCATCGATGTTTCATATCCAGCTTGGACCTCTGCTCTTTACTACGTGATACACACTTCTTTTGCCAGTACATCTGTCTAAGCAAATTTTGCTTGATGTTATGATAGGAAAGGTAATTTGAATTTTTTATTTTTTATTTTTTTATTTTTAGATCTTGTTTATGACTAGTGGCTTGTTTACATCAATGCTGTGAAATACGCCTTCTTTATAACCTCTTCTTTATATTGGGTTCTAGCTCACTTTGAAGATTCACAACCAAATGATGACTATTGTGGTTGCACAGCCTATGCACTATCCTTGCGATCAGATTTCAACCCATCTATTCTCTTTTTCCTTTTGGTTCCAGAAAAATTATTTCATTGGTTGATGTGAAAGCAATTCTGGTTTGACATGAACTATAAGCATTTCTCCTACGATAGACCTTGAGTCCCGTGTTTTATGTGTGTTTCTATACTTCACTTTGAACTCTGGTACGTTTGTTTCTATTGTACCTCTTGATCCTTCTGGCCTTCTGAACCATCAGCATGATTGGAGGTCAGTCTGTTACATTATGTCATAAGCCTTAACCAGCAGCCTGAACTTATGTCATAATCAATACTGTCTTCAAGTGACCTTAATCTGTTACATTATGTCATTATGAAATTTTTAAAGTTTAGTTTTTTTCATGTTAACGTCTTTTACGTTTATACTTTTCTGCTTGATTTATAATGTTGCTTTTTGTCTTGTTTGTTTAGAATGGTTTGCACTCCCTTTGTCCAGCAATTTGGACTAAGCACAGAAGGTGCTTTTGATGTCAATGATCTGCCTCAACCCTTTGGCTTGTGTAAGTTCAATTCTCTGGTGTAGATTTTTAGACATGTTTTGAGATGTTTCATTTTAATCCAACGGCGTAGATCAGCTCTTCATTTTTCACCTAACACCCCCCCTAACCCCCCCTCTTTTTTCGCACTGTACACTCCCTGTAGGTGTGCTATATATTTCTTACTTTCTTAGCAGCAGCTATTGGACGAAGGTTTCCCCATAATGTGCAATTTGTTTGCCTGTTTGAAAGAATCTAAATGTTCTGGGTGGGGTTATTGCTTGCAGTCATTCATGGATCGCAGTTCCAAATGGCAGCTTACATATGTGCAGGGAGGGGACTAACGCTAGTGCCTTTGTTCCTATTTGGGGGGCTGCCACAAGCCTCAGGTCAATAACCCGGTGAAATGAGGTTCAGTGTCTCTTGTAAGGTCGTGTTTCCCTTGTCAAGTCTAAAGTATCTTTATTTGTCATCTCTTATTCTTTGTTTCCCAATTTCCTTTTATTTGTATGTTCTTTTATTTAACACGTTTTCTGTAGTGTCTTTGATTCATTCCTGAATTTGCAGAATAGATGCGGGAACACAAATTACTCCTATGATACAGTGCCAGATAGATCATATTACTTAACTCTTGGTTTTGTTTCAAGACTTGGCTTGAAGCGTTCTGGTTATGGTGAGGCCAACTATTTCAATTAAGGTAAGCAGTGACCTTGCTTTGTTCTCCCTTTTCCCCGCTTTATTCCTGTTTTTTATACACCACGTATTCCAAAATAATTGACACCATTGTGCCTTTTGCGGATCCGAGGCAAATATTTTTGATGGGTAATTAGAGTGTGTCTGAAGGGTGTTGATTAGAGGGTGGGTATAAGGAAAATAGTGTTAGAGTTGTTAATTGTTTTGGGACCCCCATCCATGGGTGTAGTGTTAGAGGTTAATTAGAAAAATTTGTCAGGGTATTATAGGTCAATTCATCCCAAAAAGATACCAAAGTAGTATATAAAAGTAAAAGTGTCAATTACAATTCTGAGAAACTTCCTAAATAAGAGACCAGGAAATTGAAAAAATAAAAAATATATCAGAAACGAGAGAAAAGATTATATTTTTATGTTGTGTCGCTGGGAACAATTCTCGCCTTTAGGCAACTTATCTTTATTTGCTTTTTTTTTGGTCGAAGCAACTCCGTCTTATTAACAAAAGACCATAGCTTCAGAGTGGTAGTTTCAATGTAATGTGTTCAAGGATTGGAGTAGAGAAGATAGAAAGGCAAATAGTTTATGGCTAAATGACGAGGTCTCTTATTGTTTGTCTTTACTGATAGTTTTCCATTCTTTAATTGCATCAGCCTATGCCCTACATATGGTGGTATAGATCCTGGGATACGGGCGAATTACTTGTCCTTCATGAAGGATGCAATTATCTTATAATGGGTGCTTATACCAGCACACCTTCAGTTTGTTGCATCTGTTCCTGGTAATTGCTTGACACGACCTTTTTTCTTTCTTTTTTTTACTCCCACCGTTTTTTTGCTGCCTTAAGTAGTTGCTCAAGCCACAGTTTCAAGAAAAGAGACAAAAGAGAGGGGGGATTGATTGGTTTTTGGAGCTGGACACTTCTACCACTAAAAGGTACTAAATTTCTAATGCATATGAATATTCCCTGTTCTTGAAATTCTTAGCACCCTTATAAAAGCATTACGGTGTCAATTTCAAGCTGTTAAATTGCTTGTCTTCAAATATCATGAAAATAATGTTGGACAGGTTTTCCGTTCTATATTGCAGTAGGTATATTAACATTTGAATTGCTAACCACTCAAGCGTCAAGAGTAAGACAAATTATTTTTATAGTAGCCTGCTTTCTTATTAGTGAAATTCTGGTTGCTTCCGCGAAAAAAGATGTACAATACTGTGTACAGTGTTAAATTCACTTAAATTATGAAATAACCCTTCGATTAATGGTACCAAACTCAGTGTTTAATGCCTCCTTAAGTCGATACATATGGTGGTTTGTGGAATGGACATGGAGACATGATGTTCTGTGATTTAACCCATTTTGTAATGTCTCTCATTGTATATTGTCTTCGCCTTACCCATTCGCTGTTGTATACTGACTTACATAAATTTTAGCTTGGTAGAATCAAAGTGGAATGGAAAGTTGGAGCACAGGGAGTTTGTCATGAAAGTCGAGACTCTCCTCAGCAACTTGGCAGCCATCATTTTCTGTTCAAGTGAATAGTGGTATCGAGTTTTAGCCTCTCTTGGTCACATAATGTATAAATATCGAACTGTATATAGTCCTACACATGTAAACATACCTCACCGCCACTGTAAATATCGACATTTTAGTAATATACTGGTCGTCGTCTGGTGTACTCCGTACCTAGTATCTCCTAAGGATCCATTCTGTTTGGATTCTGAAATTTTTGGCAACTGTATTGTCTTGTTCTCTCATATTTGCATGGAACTAATCTTAGCAATACTGTTTGAACAGCTATCAAATGAAGTATAATCTTCTCATAAATCCTCTTGCAGCATCGTAAATCTTATATAGGCAGCTGGTTTATTTGTGGTCTGTGATTTGGGGCTTATGGATGTACACTTCCTCGGAACTTCTCTATAAGCTCCTGATTCATGCATGTATCCAGAGTTACCGAATGAATATAGTCGATCGAAATGAGCTTCTGATTCATGCAATGTTAACCGTTGCAATGGAGTGTTACAATTGCTCTTTAATATGTAGTAATGGTTAGTGGGGCGAAATGAGATTGATTCATTTATTTCTAAGTTGGGTTAAAAATTAAAATTTCAACTAGTTAACTTAAAAGGTTGGATTTGAATTAAGGGTTCTAACCTGTTAATATTAAGAGTAAAAAGGTCGAGTCTTTGCCTCCTATGTACCTTAGATTAATATAAAAATGGATATCCTAAACCCAATTTAGGTCGAGTCTTTGCCTCCTATGACTGTTCAAAATGTTGAACAATCCAATTGAGGTGAATAAAAGGTGAAATAAAATCATATTATTTAAAAGATAAATATATACTTGTATACTTTTATTTGGTCTTACCTACAATTCGTGGTATAAGTTCAAATCTTAAGGGATTTAAACATTTTGGATGCCCTGATTAAGTTTAATCTGAACTAAATAGCAATATAATTTTTTTAAAGGGATTTTCTATAAAATAACTCGAAGATTTTGCGTTTTCTACAATATATCCTTGTAAAAAATTTCTTTCACAATATATTCATGAGGTTTGATACTCTTCCACAGTATAACTTTAATGGTTAAATTTAACCATTCATATGGTTAAGTATACTTTTTAAAAAATAAAAAAAAAACAAAAAAATTAAAAAGGTAGCAACCATCACCCAAACAAATTAAAAAATGGCAACAATCATCACCAAAATAATTATACTAAGATAATAAATAATTAACTTTTAGTTATCACGTAGACACTTACTAAACCTCGGGGTATATTGTAGAAGAATTTTTTTGCAGGGATATATTATAGAAAACGCAAAACCTCAGGGGCTCAGGGTATATTATAGAAAATCCTTTTTTAAAAAATAAAAATAAAAACTTGATCTGAATTGAAATAGTTAAAGCAAAAAAGAAGTGAGTTGATTATAAGTTTAGTAGAATGTATATTAAACTGAATTGAGTTGGTGTGATTCATCCGAAATTGACTGAACTGCTGATACATCTACTTACAATAATAAAACTTTACGAGATGAGGAACAAGACTGGCTTGGAAAGCTCCTACAGTCTGTTTACCATAGGTCCTTTGGCATGTAATGCTAGTTATTCACCTATGGTAAGGAAGGAAACATGCTGGATCTTAGGCCAATCCTCTCCATTTGGGTTTCGACATCTCTTTGACAGAACTTCTCTGCAGCCTTTGATTTCTAGTCGCTGGAGGGATGTGAGATTCCGCATTGAACTTGGCAATGATTTGAGCTCATAGCAACCTATGATGCTCAGAGATTGAAGAGATGATAAGCAGTCAATCCATTCTGGTAAGGCGATGAAATTGGAACAACTGTCAATTTTCAGGTGTCGGAGGCTGCTCAGATACTGCAGCTCCTTGGGCAGAAATTCCAAATTAAAAACTTCAGTTATTTCCAAGGAACGAAGGCTCCGATTAAGGCATATCCAGTGTATTCCAGCATGATCCCCCTCCGACGTCAAGCCACTTGGAGAAGCTTCAATTAGTAGTGACTCCAAGGCAGTGAGATGCTCTAATCCTCCGGAAAGACTCCTTAAATTATAACAGCGCTGAATCATGAGATTTCGTAAAGAAGAACAGCCCTTAAAGACTTCACCAAATTGTGACAAGCTCTCTATGTGCTCAGCAAATCTTATAGACATGCTAACAAGGTGTTCTACAGGCATTGATTTGAAATAACCTAGGTTATCTAATGCCACAGACCTTAATTCCGGATGTGAGTTTCGAGTATCCGAGTGTGACGCTGATGTCTCTCCAATATCATCCCTACCCATTCTTATTCGCAGCGTTTCATTTAAACCAGTTAAACACAGTTGTTCCAGGCTTGGACAGGATGGAAATGATGTCAGGTTCGGGCACCTCTCTATGGACAATGCTGAAAGATACAGAAATGGTGGATGCAAACTCGGGTTATCCAACCCTCTCCACCATCCTTTCAACTTTGGCAGCTTCCAGATTACTAGAGATTTGAGGGATGGAAAGAAGACATTTTTCTCGGCAAAAGCTGCATTACTACTGCTGCATGCATTCTCCATATGCTCCAAATTAGTCAATTCGGAAAGTTCCAGTGATTTCAGATAGTGCAATTTGCTCAACGACGGGAGAACAGGTAATCCATGGCAACATTTAAGACTGATCTTGACCAAATTTGGGAGAAAGCTTGCCCAGTCTCTTCCCCACCTTGGAACATTTACGCCCTGAAACCCCGTTAATCCTAACCCCTTAAGATTAGAATGTGGCTGCAAGTTTTCTAACAAACTACAATGGTAATTAACGACGGTTCTATAGTCTCCGTCTGATGATTTACAACCTTCAAAGGTTATAGTTGCTGCCTGGAGATGTTCCATGCTCCTTAAATATCCTTCGCTGTCATTTTCCCTGACATGAGCAGCACTTTTTCTGATTGAAATATCAATGCTGTCTCTCAATTTCCTTAGAGTTTTAAGATCTTTCAACTTGCCAACACATTGCTTTCCCTTGAGGTTTTCCTTTGCCACTACGAACTTAGAAAGAACGTGAAGACGTGTCAGCTTATCCATGCCCGGAGGCATATACAACAACCAAGAGCAGTCATTTAGAAGCAGGCACCTAAGATTTACTAGTTTGCTCAAGTCTTTTGGCAATTTGAGCAAACTACAACAACTGCTCAAATTCAAGGTTTGAAGGTTATATAAGTTTGTAATAGAGCTGGGAAGTGCCTTTAGATTTCTATTTTCAGACAGATCGAGATTTCTTAAATGGAGCAAATTTCCAATTGAATCTGGCAGAGATTTAATACCCAAGTCATGCAAGTCCAATACCCTCAGCCATCTCCAACTAGCTAATAATAAGCTCACTTTGAGCTGGTTATAGCCATCTCTAATGTATGAGCGAATCTTAATCTTAGGGAAGCTATTTGTGCAAGCACTTCCATGATGGAATATATGGCGAGTTGTGTCAGCCATGTTCCCAGGGACAGACTTTGCTAAATAGATTTCCTTTCCCGCTACATCTTGAGCGACATCATGCATCAAGTTATGGATCTTACATGAATAAACTTCACCGTACTCATCATTCTCTGCATCTTGAAAGAAACTCCTTCTTAACAAAATTGAAAAATATTCCTCGCCTGCATCTTCTATGCTTTGGCCTCCATCAAAAGGCACAATGTATTGTTGTGCCATCCAAAGGCTAATCAACTTTCTTTTGCACAACACATAATTCTTGGGAAACAAAGCACAAAACTTAAAGCAAGTTTTCAGTGGGGATTCGAGACTGTTGTAACTGAGCTTTATTATTGACATAATCTCGTTCTCACCCTTTTTAATTTTTGCTAGACCAATCTCTTGGAACGATCGCCACTTTCGCACGTCCTGACCAAACAGAAGACTTCCTACCACTTTTATAGCCAGTGGAGCATCATGGCAATTTTCAACAATCTTCTGGCCAATCTCAAATAATTCATGAGGGTAAGCCTGGTTGTGTCTGCCAAATGCTGTCATCTCGAACAGTCTCCATGAATTTACTTTGGACAAACCTTGTAACTCATACGTACTATGCTCACTGCTCCCTACAATGGTTGCTGTAATTTTAGAGCGCGAAGTCACGACAACCCTACTCCCCCTTTCACCTACGCTCAAGAATTTTCTCAACTCAGACCATTTGTAGCGATCTTCAGTCCACACATCATCGAGAACAAGTAAAAACTTGTTACCTCCCAGCTCTTCTTGCAGTTCCCTTTGTAAAAGATCCATCCCAAGATCACGGTCATGTTTCTTCAATTTAACTGACTCTAGAATCTTTGCAACAATTGTTTTCACGTCAAAATGTTCCCCATCTTGGTCAGAGACACAAGCCCACAATCTCAAGGGAAAATCATGTTTAATCCTCTCATCATGATACACTAATTGCGCTAGAGTGGTCTTCCCTAGTCCTCCCGCTCCCACTATGGTAAAATAACCAACATCATCTCTGACATCAGAGTATAACAACATGTGTATGACAGCCTTCAAGTCATCCTCCCTCCCTACAACATCACCGATGTAAGCATAAGAACAGGATTCCGCTCTTCTCCTACTGTTAGGTCGTTGTCGTTGGGAGTCAGCTGCAAATCCAAATTTTCTGTGGTTATCAGCAAACGAATCCAACTTCTTCCTGATCTTCTTTACCCGTCGAGAGACTGTGTATGCGAAAGTAAAGTGGTTGCTAGAAGAAAAGAGATCGCAGACTTTATCACCAGCTTTCTGTTTAGGCAGAATTTAGCTGGCAAGCTAATCTACCTAGCTAGGATCGAGACCTGCAACTAGATAGGTTAATCAATTTAATCAATGAAGAATAAAGCAATAGAGAACAGAAACAATAAAAGAAAAGACACGAAGGAAATGGTGACGCGGAAACCCAAATCGGGGAAAAACCGCGGGTAGTGATGAGACTACCAATCCACTATGACTTTGGCCTTCAACTGGCTAAGGTATCGATTACAAGTTCTTATGATTTTACTTGAGTACGC
>SNQN01005550.1:26468-43685 GCA_008642245.1 Bassia scoparia | reverse complement strand
ATGCTCTGCAACGATCAATCTCCACGTAGCTCCACTCTAACTCCTTGCTACTTCTCCTAAAGCTCCGTAGTGCTCGAAAATGAGTCCAAAATCCATCCAAATCAATGAAAGAAACRTGAAACTCACTTAAACACTGAACAAACAAATTAGTAGCAAAGACGGCCTTAAAAAGGCCAAAAACCATTCAATATAGCAAGAGAATGAGGGGAAAACCATATATCTATACACTACATCAGTATGCTTGAAACTGTTGAATGCTTTGGATTATTCATGCTTGTGTGAGTCTTTTGCAACTTGTTTCATCAAAATTGGTGCAAATTTGAATAAGTTATGCCATTGTAAGCTTACTACTTGAAGAAGATGATGAATAGTAGCTTATTATGCCCATGCCTTGTGGAATTATGTATATGCCTTGTTTATTCTTGTTTGTTGATGATATAATAAACCTTTCCATGCTTATTTGCAACAATGTGGATGCCCATGTATGATTTCACCATTGTAATTAGCTTAAAGCTTGAAAAAGCACTTGTTAATGGTGACACTAGTGGAAAAAACGTTAAATAATACTCTACATATGCTTCGGTTCTTAAAAAATCCGCGGCATTTAATGATAAATGCTTCGGGCCTTAACAAGACCGTGGCCCTTTATGTCAAAATCCCTCTCATCTCTTATCAAGACCGCGGCATTTATTTTCTCTCTCTAAGTCCCTCATTCTTCTTCACTCTCATCTCATCTCATCTCATCTAATCTCATCTCAGATCTACTCTCATCTCTTATCAAATCTACTCTTTCCTTTTCTCTCTTACTTTCCTCAATGGCTACCGTTGCCTTCGCCCTGAGCAGTTCCACATTCTCTCTCCTCTTAAAGGCAAAGGAGTGATGTTGGGAGGAAGAAGATGGGATGTTGAATTCACTGATAATTCCACTTCTCCTTCTTCTAGAGACTTCCCTTATCCTCCTAGCTTCACTCGCGCTTCCCAAGATCAGGTTTTTCTTCTTCCTCTTCTTTTTTTTGATTTTGATTCCATTTTAAAAATTGAATTTTAGGGTTTTATGTTTTTTGGTTTCGATTTGTTTAGGAAGATTGGTTTCGATTCTGAAGCTGCTTGTAAATCTCAAGTTCAAAAGTGTTCATCTTTTGTTCTAATTTAGGGTTTTTGTTTGATCGGACTATTATTTGAATCGAATTTTGGAATGTGTTGTTACTGATTGTGCTACAATTGCTGGTAGTCATAATTATTGTTTTCTCATGTTGTGTTTTCGACATGACCGTTTATGACAAGTTTTATTGCTTTTGTGTGTTTATTATTGATGATTTCAAATTGGATCAAATTTTGTAGTGTGTTATTGATGTTTGTACCTGTCTCTTATACACATCTAGATGTGTATAAGAGACAGACACTTCCCTTGGCCATTAAATGGCTGAGGGACAATGCACGACGAAATCAATCTGTTCGTGTTCAGGTACAACGTTTTACTTGCATTACCTATTCCTCGAGGTTATTTTTGTATCTTTCTCTGAATTTGTTTGATTCTTTTAGGTCCTTGTAACGGGTTCCCTACATTTGATTGGGGATGTGTTGAGATTAATAAGGAAATGAATTGTGATTTGAACTTGTGGTTAAGCTGTAAATTTTGAGCTCAATGTGGCATTCTATTGGTTTGTGTTACTTTTTGTTTGCTTTTTTATCAAATGGGTTTTGTAGGGTTCAATTTTGTTGTAATATACTCCAAAAGATTAAAATTTAGTCCGATTGTCATTCAAATACTTGTTTACTGCTTCATTTTCTTCTAATTTTTGATACAAAAGCATATAAGTCATATTTGTTGACTTGTTTTGTATTTTTGTAGGTAAAGGTAAAGCTAAAGGAACGAGTAAAGCCTACAAGGGATAACGAGCGCGTTTGCATTAAGTTTCCTACATTAGGACTTAGGAGTTAGTTCAATGTGTAGATAATCTATAGTATTTGCATCCATTAATTTGTATTGTAAAAATATTTGTATAGTAATGCAATTTTAATATTAATAATACTAATAATTTGTATAATTTTAATATTAATAATACTAATAATTTGTATAATTTGATTATATGCTCAAAATTTAAAATTTAATTTTTTTTTCGATTTTTTGGCTCTGAAATGCCTCGTGGTTTTCTAAAACTCGAAGCATTTAACCTCACAAATGCCTCGTTGTTTTCAGAAGCCCGAAGCATTTAACCTCACAAATGCCTCGGGGTTTTCTAAAACCCGAAGCATTTGTGAATTTAAATGCCTCGGGCATGCCCGAGGCATTTGTGAAATGAGTTGCAGCGACGTCTGCTTGTAATGCGGGCTAGGCCCGAGGCAGCAYCTCTATTTTGGCCCGAGGCAGATGTCCTTTTTTCCACCAGTGTGATTACTTGCTAAATTGAGGATTATAAAATGTGAGTGAGCGTATACACCTTCTTGAAATCCTTGTTGCATATAGAATTTGCGAGTGGAATTGTGCATTCCGTTAGGCATGTGTACCCATTGGGGAAAAAGGGGTGTTCTTTGTCGCCTTTCTAGTTGCTTGCCTGTTGTTCCAACTACTAGGAAATTGTGCACTTTCTTCGACCATGGTTGTGTTGATTAACTGTAAGTCCCCAGAGGGCCTTTTATTTGTGTGTAGGATGTCCATTTTTAGCCGTTATGCTGCCCGTTTGTTTTCTGAATCTTTGTCGATTTTGCTTGTAGAATGCCAGTGCGGAGAGGAAAAGAAGTGCGCAGTTCCCGTCAGATATGAAGGGCGACCAATTGGGATAATTCTGAGTTATGCTGCTCCCCAAATCATCACGTTTCTATCCGTCCGAGGAATGGACGAGTATGTTGCTTTCACTTGTCTGGTTGTGTTTTGTTTCGCCTTGTTCTGCTAATTCTTGTATCATCTCTTGTGCAGAGCGATTACCGTACTCGGACGTACGAGACCTCTCATACGATTGGCGATATCTTTCGTAGAGAGTTTTTTGAGCGCTGTAGAGGAGTACAAGACATCCTCGGGCAATGCGGCTTCCAAGATTTTGTTCTCAACCTGGTTAGTCAGTCATACTCACTTGCTCCCAAGATTCTGGTGTTCAGCCTGATAGAGTGGTTCTGAGACGTACACCACGAACACCTTTTACTTCCCGTGGGGGGAAATGGCGGTAACCCCCTACGATTTTGCTATGTTGACTGGGCTTGCTTTCACTGAAAAGCTTGTCCCTTTGGATGACAAGATCAGGCTTTCTAATCCTCGTTTGGACGAGTGGCTGGGTCCGATTGCTTCCCGCCTACGAGCTGAGAGCGTGGATAATTTAGCATCATAGAGCGAGCTCATGGAGAGCCTAGAGCTGGTCGGCACCACTGATGAGCAGGCAGCCAGGATTTTTATCCTTGTGATGCTTTGCACAGCATTGTGTCCTGATAAGGGCACGAGGAGCAGAATTCAACTTCGTTTTCTCGCAATTTTTGAGGATCTTTATGGTGTTTCCTCCTATGACTGGGGTGGATTCGGCTATGTTTCTCTGATACATTCTATGAGGTTGTACTGTCGTCAGGTGGATGGCGCGGCGATCCCTGCATTAGCTGGTTGTTGGAGAGTGCTCGAGGTAATTTTCTTTGACTTTTACCGCTTTGTTTGCATTTGCTTTGCTTTTGTTGCTTGACCCCATTGGTTGTACTTGCAGTTCTGGGCTTATGAGTACTTTCCACGCATGGGCATGGTGCCTGGGTTGAATCCTTAGGTACAGCCTGCTAGATGGCATGTGATGATGCGGTGGATGCCCCGAGACACTCTGTCTTGGACTGGTGGGCTCCAGCAGCCGAGGAGGATTTTTCGCCACTTGAACCTAGCTGATGTGAGTTCCGCTATCTCTTACTTGTATGCTTTTATTGATTGCCTTGTGATCTTAACCACATCTTACTACAAGTGGAGTGGCGCCCATGGAGSCGAGTGGGGAATGCGAGACCGAGGAGGTTCGTTGAAGCAGCTGAGCTCGCCAAGAGGCGATGCCTTTTTTGGGAACCTCAAGGGTCTGTTTAGTACCTTGGGGAGCGTGTGGTGAGGTAGCATAGGCTTTCTGTACCTGTAGTGCCTCAGGATCCTCCAGTTACTATGGTGGACAAGGAGTTGTTAGTCACCACGTTGTCCAACGACTTGAGTCATGGTGAAACGGTGGAGTACCACCTTCTACTTAATGACACGGGCCAGGACGCTTATGCGCGTTTCATTGAGGAGTAACTAGCCCCCCGAGTCGAGCTAGTTGTTGAGGTATGAGTTTTGCTTATCCACACCTTTTCTTTTAGCATTTGCTTTCTGTTAGTTGTGCACTAACTTTGACTTGGCTTGTGCATCCTGATTATGACCTGGGTGAGATCCCTTTTGCTGACTTGAGGATCTGCCCTGACTTGAAAGAGTTCATTGGGCCTGCTCCTTCGGCCGCTAGGTGTGCATAGAACTCGATGCCCCCTAGAGCTGGACAGGTAGGGAACATTTCGATTTTGCCTTTTCATGCCAGTATTCACTCATGTGCTGACTTGCCTGTTTTGCGAAATAGATGCCTCGGGCAGACGTTATGAGGCTGTTGGGAATAATAGATGCTTGGAAGCATGCCTGTTGTAAGCTGAGAGACTCGGTAAGTGCACCAAATCTCGTGATTTCAATGTTTTGTAGGGTTAGGAACCTGTTTTCGACTTGAAAATCCTTGTGCAGGTTCGTGAGGGCGACGATGAAGATGTTGATGACAACGGCGACGTACAGATGAGACCTGTCCCTAACCGGGGTTGAGCTTCGACTTCCGTTCTCAGCCTGGACCCTCGTCTTAGTTTACCATACTGGGAACCTCTGCTATAGTTCCTTTCCTTGATGAGCTGCCGAACGAGTCTGCCTTGCAGGTGCTAGCGTCACTTGGTTTTTTGACGTGTCGCGAGTAGTAGATGTTCCTGTCACCTGTAGGAAAAGGGTGTGACCCTAGCTTTGCATTTGTTTGTTTTAGGACTTAGCTTAGACTTGTTTACACTTACTTGTTGACTTTTGCTTGACATGACTTCACTTGACTCGATCCTAGCTTAGACTTGAGTGCTTGTGTAAATATTACTAGACTTTTGTATAACTCTAGACATAGCTCATTTTTTGTAATGTCGAACTTTGATTACAATTTGCAAATGCTAACTTGCTTACTATATGCAATGCATGTAGTTAAACTTTTAAGACGACGTCGATCGTCTTGTGTTGTTGTGTATGTTGTGTTGCGTTGTTGAGGCGAATGCTGGCTCGTTCCCTCTTGAAAATGTAGGGTAGGACCTAAATTGGACCAAGAACTACGTGCTATCGTGCATGGGAGCAGCTAAAAGAAGCGAAATCGGCCAAAACAAACCCAAATTGGGTGTAATAGCGCCTAGGCTAGGCGCAATTATGCCTAGAATCGAGCCTTTTTTGCTCGATTTTCGATTTTTGGCAAGTTTGTTCAGTCTTTTTGTTTATAAATAAGGGTTTATGTACACCCTAATTCATTCATTACAGCCTCTTTAGTGCTGAAAAACCTCTCTTACATTTCTTTGAACTTCATTTAATTCATTACATCAAAGAATTTGCAACAAATCAAATGGAGAGAGACTTTGCTAATGCTTTGAATGATGTGCTTCGAAACTTGGATGCTCGTGAAAGGGAGGACCTTACAAGGCTGAATTGTAATGTTCTCTTTGCTATAAGGTATGTAAGTCTCGATACAAACCTTCTTTATGCTGCGATAAGCCTGTGGGACCCGTTGATGCATTGTTTTCGTCTTCGGGACAAGGAAATTGTTCCTTTGCCTTAGGAACTTGGTGCTATTATTGAGTGGTCTGTTGTAAGTCTTCCTTGTATCCCTAATACTGTCGATTGCTTTGTTGATGAATATGAGCGATACTTGAGACTTAGCCCAACTGTTTCACGACGCATAGTGCATGGTCGGAAAATTGATTTGCTTGCACTAGTTGACTATATTGCTAGTGATGCTTCTTGACGTAGAGTTTATCGTAGACGTGCAATTATGATCTGCTTGTTTGCACGTTTCCTGTTTGTCCATGGCAAGCCGAATGTTGGTCATCCTAGCATTATTTCTATTGTCGAGCAATGTGAGGCCAGTCGTACTCCTATGCCATTGTGCACGCGGGAGTTATTCATGATGCTCGACAGCCTTAAGAAGGATGCGCATGCGCCCTTATCTGGATGCCCTGTTTTACTGCAAGTACAATATTTTGTTTGAATATTTGAAAAATAGTGCATTTATACAAATATTATTGCTTGTTTATTGATGTGATGACTAAATATTGCACATGATCTTGTTTCATGACAGATTTGGCTGATGGAGCGTTTGAGCCTAGTTGAGGCGCTCTAGAATCCTGTTAAATATTCTGATAAGGGATTCTTTTCCCCTAAGAGGGTCCATGTCCACAAATCTCAACATGAGTTGATTCTTATCCTTGTTGACCGTGGCATTCTCGTGCGGTGGACTGTCCCTTGGTGGGGTATTAGGAGTATGGTGCATACTCGCTTGTCTTCATATGTGCKCGTGGCTAGCTTGACTGCGTTAACCTTTTATTTCCCTTCAAGGGTGATGAGACAATTTGGGAAAGTTCAGCTTATTCCCGCTGTTGATGCGGTTCGTCCTGAGGACAAGCACTCACATTCGAGCAATGCTATAAAGTGGGAAAAGTACTGGGAATACCATTCTACAACTTAGGTGACCACACTTGCTCGAGGTGACCATAAGATTTCTGCTCATTACCGTGTTTGGATGAATGTCACTGATGTGATAAGCCGTGTTGAGTCAAGACGTGCGGAGCAGAAGGACCATTACAAGAGTAAGAGACTGGACTGTGACTCTACTAACACTCCTACTGCTAAGTCTAGAGCTATTTTTGCTAAGGACAGACTTGGTCCTAAGAAGGTTCCCGTTTGGAGTAGGCTTGAAAGACTTCCTCCTTTGAGGATTGACTCAAATGTTGCTGAAAGAAGACTTGGGCCTAAAGAGATGCTTGGAGGGAATGCTAAAGTAAAAGGAAAGGCTGCTGTGGAAGATAGACCCAAGAGACGCAAATGGGAGAGGAAGCCTAAAGGTGAAAGCTCGGGTGCAAAGAAGGATGATGCCAAGGTGCAAGAGGAGGAGAGGAAGGAGTGATTGCTTTATTCCACAACTCTTCTTTGTTTTAATGTTTGTTTTATTTATGAGTTAAGAAAGTGATTGGCCTGCGAGCCGTTTTTTGCATGTAATAAGTGAACTTGGAACTTGAAGTTTCCTTTTTGTATTGTAGTTGCTCAATTTTAATTACAAGTAGTAAAATCACAAACTTGCATTACTTTTTATACACTGTGTTTACTTTGAGCATGTTGGCGAAAACCTCGTCCAAATTCCGCTTGACTATTGTTCACTTGCTAATCCCAAAACAAGTAGGGCACTTGTTATTGTGGTCGAGCCCCAGGGTAAGGTTGCCTACGTATCGCATAAGGAATCAAGCCATCCGTAGTTCTATTACATGATGCTATTGTGTTGCTGAGACGCGGTGCACTTGTATGCCTTAGACGTAGTATTTCTTGAGCTGGTCTAAGTTGGTGAGGCTGTAGAAATTATTACCATTTGTGTCCATTAGTTGAACTGCCCCTTTTGGTAAGATCTTTTTGACAATGTAAGGACCTGCCCAATTAAGACGAAACTTACCTCGAGGATCTAGAACTATTTTGCGAAGTGCTTTAAGAACTAAATCACCTTCTTTGATGCCTTGTGATTTGACTTGCTGATTGAAGTACCTTTCGACCCTCTTTTGGTATGCTTGCACATGATGTAAGGCTGCTAGCTGTTTTTCATCGAGCAAAGGTAACTCGTCGAATCTCGCCCTTACCTATTCTGCTTCTAGGAGTTTGCTTTCTTGGACGATGCGTAGAGACGGGATCCCTAGTTCTACTGGTTGAACAGCTTCGGCACCATAGACCAATGAGAAATGAGTAGCCCCCGTTGAAGTGCGAATAGAGGTCCTGTAACCCCATAGAGCGAAGTGTAGCTTTTGCAGCCAATCTCGATAATTCTCCATCATCTTAGAGATAATTGTTTTGAGATTTTTGTTAACTACTTCAAGTGCCCCATTGGCTTGTGGCCTGTATGGTGATGACTTGTGGTGTTGAATCTTAAATTTGGCAATCAGATTCGCACACTCTGCTTGAAAGTGGGTGTCGTTGTCACTAATGATTTCGTGAGGAACCCCATAGCGACATATGATGTTGTTTTTCTATGAATTTTGCCACGTGCTTAGCCTGGAGCTTTGCATGTGACGCTGCTTCGACCCACTTTGTGAAGTAATCTATGGCCACAAGTATGAATTCATGACCTCCTTGCTCGGGCGGCGTAATCCTTCCTATTATATCTATTCTCCATGTAGAGAAAGGCCATGGAGAGACAAATGTGGAAACGAAAGATGGAGGAACATGTTGTGCATTGGAATATTTTTGGCAGGTGTCACACGTATGAACGTATTGCATGCAATCGCTTTCCATGGTCGTCTAGTAATATCCCAATTTGATGGTTTTGGAGGCCAGGAGCCTACTATTCATGTGGGTGCCACAAATTCCATCATGGACGTGCTCCATGACTGTTTTACTTGTAGGTGGAGACCGTTGTAGTGGCGCTTGTAGAGTTCTCCGCCTTGAAGTTGGTACTGAGACGCGAGGCGCCTCAGAGCCCTTTGTTGCTTTTCGATTGCACTAGAAGGATATTAGCTGGTTTCTAGGTAGTCCTTGATGTCTTTGTACCATGGATCTTCTGGATCAAGGTTGGGCACCTCATTTGTTTCGTCTAAAGTGCAGACGTATGCTAGTTCTTTTCTTCGTTCAATGACTAAGGGCATTTGGGTCACTGAATTCGAAATTCGCAAAGTGATTGTCTTCGCGTCGTAGGTAGGTGTATTCGACTTCGCCTACCTGGGATGCAATGTTCTCGAGATAGGACTGATACGAAGCAAGGCTTTCACTTTGTACCTTTCGTCGGCCCGAAATCTAGTTTATGATGAGTGAGGAATCACCATATACCCGTAGCTTCTTTACGCTAAGCGCGGTTGCAGCTTGCAGACTTAGAATACACGCTTCGTACTCTACTACATTGTTAGTGACGTCGAAGTCAAGCTTGACGAAAATTGGGGTGTGCTCCTCTTGTGGTGAGATTAGAAGCAAACCAACTCCACATGCTTTTTTACTAGATGCGCCATCAAAGTATAAAGACCAACTGTCTTCCTCGGTCATCATAAGTTCCTCATCGGGAAAGTTAAAGTCCTCAGGAAGGACCTCATCTGGAGAGTCCGCTAAGAATTCGGAGACAATACTACCTTTGATGGCTTTTTGAGGCATGAACTTAAGGTCAAATTCGGCGAGCATAACCATCCATTTAGACATGCGTCCGTTGATTGCTGGCTTTTCAAAAAGGTATTTAAGAGGATCCCCTTTGCATACAATGTGTACGGTATGTGTGAGCAAGTAATGCCAAAGTTTTCGCGATGCCCACACTAAAGCCAAGCATAGTTTCTCTAGGGCAGAGTATCGTTCCTCGTATGGAGGGAGCTTCTTGCTAAGGTAGTAGATTGCACTTTCATTGCCGTCGATTTCTTGAGCGAGCATTGCTCCAACAGCGGTGTTTGTTGCTATAAGATAGAACCGTAATGGATGCCCAGGGCGAGCAAGAGCTAACACTGGAGGATTGATGAGGTATTCCTTAATCCTTTCAAAAGCTTGTTGGCAACTATCGTCCCATTTCTTGGGTGCACCGTTCTTTAGTTTCTTGAAGATGGGTTCACAGACCATTGTGAGCTTGGATATGAACCTGCTGATGTACTGGAGCCGACCCAAGAACCCTCGGATCTCCTTTTTATTTTGCGGTGGACTAAGTGACATGATTGCTTTGATCTCTGTGGGATCGATCTCGATGCCTCGAGATCTGATGATGAAACCTAGGAGCTTGCTTGAAGTGACTCCGAATGCGCATTTTTGTGGATTAAGACGCATGTTGAACTGTCGGAGTCTCTGGATGAACTTCCTTAGTGCAAGGGTATGTTCTTCGCGGTCTTTAGACTTAACGATCATGTCTTCAACATAGACCTCTACTTCTTTATGTATCATCTCGTGAAGTAGAGTAGTGGCAGCTCGTTGGTATGTGGCGCCTACATTTTTGAGACCAAAAGGCATCACAATGRAGCAATATAGCCCCCACGGAGTGGTGAAGGTTGTCTTTTCCATGTCTTCTTCGGCCATTTTAACTTGATTATACCCCGCATACCCATCTATGAATGAGAGCAAGGCATGATCTGTTGTGTTGTCTACGAGAACGTCTATGTGTCGTAGAGGGAAGTCGTCTTTCGGACTTGCTTTGTTTCAGTCACAAAAATCGACAGACATTCGAACTTGTCCATCTTTCTAAGGTACTGGAACCAAGTTTGCTATCATTTGAGGGTAATTGACGACCTTAATGAAGCCTGCATTGTGTTGTTTAATGACTTCTTGCCGAATGTTAAGGACAACATCCGGTTTCATGCGACGGAGCTTTTGTTTGACTAGCTTAGCCCCCTTTATGAGCGGAATTCTTTGTTGTGCGATGTCTAGATTAATCCTTGGCATGTCTTCATAGGACCAACCAAAAACATCCTGGAATTCTTTTAGTGTTGCAACTAGTTTATCCCTTTCTAGCGGACTCAGAATCAGACCAATCTGTATCTCCTGCGGCGTATTGTTGTCGGAGATGTCTACCTTTTTTGTTTGCTCGATGACGGAAGTTTTCTTTTAGTGCTCTTCCATTTCATTTATTAACTTATTGTTCTTTTGTTTGTTTTCGAGTTATGAATTAAAGCAATCATAAGAAGGAAAATAGGAGTAAGCAGAAAGGAGCATGTTATTAAACTCTGAAGAGAGTACAGATAAGTTTGTCTCCGAAGAGACTTGATTGARAAGGGAGAGGGGGATACTAGGCTCCTTGACAGACTCAGGAGGACATTCCCTAGGACTAGCTATCCTAGCTTCTACAACACTAGACTGAGACTCAGTCTCAGACTCAGAATCCTCGAGCTTTGGTCCTTCGCCCATGGTGCACTTGATGACCTTTCCTCCTGGAGTAGTTATCTTCATGGTTTTTGCGCCAACCCTGAACTAAGACTTCGACTGGTGTAATGAGAGTGGTGGGATCGAATGCTTCCATAGTCATTGCTATGAAAACCTCTTGTTCAGTTGGAGGGGTGATTTCTTGGCCAAATAGGAGCCCCAAACCTTGTGTTTCGAGGCCATCTAGGGCAGATGCCTTGCTTGTGGGGACAGGATCCCCGTCTACAAAGTTGCAGTTGCTGAAAATCTCAAGTCATGGATATCTATTGCCATCCGTTATTACCTGGGCATATTGCTTAGAGCCTTTGAGAGGAAAGGGGAGACGGCCGTTGTCTATCAAGTCTTGGACCGCTTCCTTCAATGTATGACATTCTTCAGTGTCATGGCTATGTCCTCTGTGGAACTTGCAAAACTTGTCTATGCTCCATTTAGGAGGCCTTTTCTCCAAAGGAGGATTAGGAGTAGGGCCTTTTGGTGTAATGAAGCCAATTGCCTTGAGGTGCTCAAGGGCTTGGGCATAGGGCATGCCTATCCTATTGTTTTTGCGCTTGTTACGATTCACAGATGCCTTCACCATAGTCTTAATTTTAAGAGAATCATCAATCCTCTTCATTGCTTTATTCATGTGAGAAGTGATGACCTCCACCATATTGGTTGTTGGCTTTGGTTCAGTGTCATTCTCGCTAACTGATTCTTGCAAATTGTTATATGAAGAAGTTACTTCTCCCTTGGACAGAACCCGGTCTACATAGTGCTTAAGGATGCCAAAGATCACTTCCTCAAGAATTTTGAGGACCTGGGTGTTGGACTTCTCTAGCTGAGCGAATCGGGAAGCCAATGAGTTGAGGGTCTCATTTAAATCAGCTAAAGTCAAGTCCATTCGAGTGTCTTCACTATCCATTAGTGCAATGGTGTTGATTAGCGGAGTGCTGCCTGAGAACCGTGGAACGAACCCTGTGTCTATGAGCTCAACTGTTGGTGCCTACCCTGTTTGCACATGGACCAAAGATTAAGTTCCATGTCGAATAAACCTGTAATGCAATGCATGTCTTAGGGGTGATCATTCCCTTGCCTATTGACTGTCTCAAAAAAATGTAAAAGTGCATGAACGTCGGAAATTTGCCTTTCGCCTCTTATTTTCATTTTTCACTTTTTTTTCCATTTTTTTCATTTTTTTCTTGTTTTTGCTTCTTTTCTTTTTTTTTTGTCTCTTTTTTGAAAAGGCGAAGTGATGCGGATTCTAACCCTTTTATTTATTTAAGTTTTAAAATCGTTGCAATCTTGAAATAAAGATCCGTACTTGAACCCATTCTTGAAGTTTTAATGTTGAAAACGAACCTGATATGACAAGAAATCCAACCACTCCTGGAACGAATTGCTTGACTGATCCAATCACCTAGACCACTCCTAGAACTAAGCAATTTGATAAACTTAACTCTCAAAACACTCCTAAATTGAATATTAAGCAAGTGCACGAATTGATGCAAAATTCTGAATTGTATATTAAAAGTAATTGTATTTGTTGTATGTCTTAGTTTACAGCTTTTGTGACCTATTTATAGGCTTTAAGGATTTGCTATAATCTAAGATATGTTATATATCTAGTTGGTTAGGAAATATCCAAGTTGGTTAGGATATATCTTAACAAACTGATATCATACACCTAAGATAAGATATTTTCCTAGACTTTCCTAAAATATATCTAACTCTAATTAATGGAAAATAAATCTGAAAACAAATAATTTAACTAAGCCAAACCAAGTAAAACGAATATAAGTGGATCCCAAAACCTTGGGGCTAAAAATCTAAAGAAAGCATTTAAAGATTGAGTAGGAATTGAAATTCCTAACCGAGATAAAGTCTAAGGTTTTGGCCACATGATGTTGGTTTGATGTCCATGCAATTCTTCTCATCCAAGCTTGCCTCTTATCAACATCAAAGTCAAATGAATTCCTCTTTGGATACGTATCATTCTCCCCCTCTTCAAAAGAATTTGCCCTCAAATTCGTATCATCCAAATAAGGAGACAAGTCGACGTCGTCCCGGTGAATGAGTTTGCTCTTCCTTATGAGATCAATCGCTTCATTTGGTTCTCTTTCTGGCTCCGTTGCACAATAACACAAGCTGGACTTCAATTGATCAGCTGAGCTTACTGCATATGTTTTTGGAGATAAAGGTTGTAAACGGATTTTTTGGTTACCCACCTTAACCGTATACACATTGGTTTCTCCATCATGTTTCACCTTTCTATTATATTGCCAAGGCCTCCCTAAGAGTATATGACAAACACTCATTGGAACCACATCACACCATAACTCTTCTTTGTAGTTTCCAATCGAAAAGTTCACCAATGCTTGTTTCTTCACACGTAGGCCTTTAGAATCATCAAGACAACATAACTTATAAGGTGTTGCATGATCACGAGTTGGGAGATTTAGTTTACTTACCATCTCAGTTGAGGCCACATTAGTGCATGACCCACTATCCACTATCACCCTATAAGTAGTATCACCTATCTTGCATCTAGTATGGAACACGCTTTCCCTTTGATCAACAGTTGGGATAAGTTCAGCATGTAAGACTTGTCGAACCACTAACATTTGACCACCATCTTCAGCAAAAACATCCTCTGCCTCCTCCTCGCTAAAGGATTCTTTCTCTTTATCTGATTCAGGGAGTATAATCATATTTTTCTCATCTTCTTCCCACTCATTGTATCTCTTTATAGTAAGAGCTTTTCTGTTAGGACATTCACTAGCAATATGTCCCTTCCCTTGACACTTGAAGCACCTTTTTCGACTCTCATATTCCTCATGTGGCACAAATAACTTTGGTTTCTCAGAACTTTTCTTCTCTTCTATTTTGGTCGTATCTTTTTTGGAGTCAAAAACCTTATAAGAGCTTGAATTCGTATCATGAGAAGATTTAGGCTTGGACAAACCAGCCCCTTTGCTAGCATAAGTTCCACCCTTCTTGTCTTCATTCCAATGATTCTCAATTTTTAGGGCCAATTTGCATACGTCAATGAAAGAACTATAAGTGTTTAACTCAATCTTTCTAGCAATAGGTCGATGGAGACCTTTTATAAAACGAGCAATGCGCATGGGTTCCTTTCCATTCAAGTCACACACAGTGGTTAATCTATCGAATTCCGCAATATATTCGTTCACACTTAAAGTATCTTGTGTGAGAGTAGTCAATTTCAAGTATTGAATTTGCTCAAAATCATCAGGTAAATACTTGGCACGTAATTTACGCTTTAAATCAGTCCAAGTTGAMATCTTTTTCTTACCTGCCCTAGTACGTCTTGCTTTGAGGGATTCAAACCATATACCTGCGTTTTTCGTGATTCGTATGTAAGCAATCTTGAATCTTTGTGTATCATCAAACCCTTTGTAGTTAGAAATCTTCTCTACTTGTCTTTCCCACTCAAGAAAATATTCTGGACTTCCAAGACCAGTAAAGTCTTCGAGCTTGATACCCCTATCATCAATCATAGATTGTTTATAATCACTCTCGTAACCACTAGAGGACTCATCATCGCTGTTTTTCTTCTTTTTCTTCTTCGTGTTTGCAAGAAGAAATTTGGTAAAATCATCGAACCTAACATCAGTTTGATCTTGCGATTGCTCAGTTCTCTTGTCTATAATCTAAAACTTCTTGTGAAAATCATCCATGAGTTGTCGCATCATCTTTTCATCCATGATAACAACCCACAAGTGGACWGTATTTTGCAGTCAAAGAAAACAGGTGCAATTAATTCGTTATTGCACCAAACATAACCAAACTTTCCAGATAACAACTTTTATGTTTTGAGAACACCCTAAAATTGGAATTTCTAGAAAAAGATCAATAACGAACTCGCAGTAACCAAAAACGTTCAGCAGCGCTGGATTGAAGTGATTTTGGACCAGTTGAGAGAATAAATCCAGAAAAAATAGCAAACGTACTCGGAAAATTCTCAAATTTTATAGTATAAAAGTAGACCCATGGATGGAAAAAATCGACGAAAGAAACACAAAAAAAGTCTCAAAAACAAAAGAGAAACAGATTGAAACTTTTGCACTTGTGAATTGGATTTTCTAGCAGCGAATTTGATGAACGTTTGTCCCTTCGGGCAAGCTGCAACCTATGAGCTCTGATACCAATTTGTGCGGATTCTAACCCTTTTATTTATTCAAGTTTTAAAAAGTTGCAATCTTGAAATAAAGATCCGTTCTTGAACCCTTTCTTGAAGTTTTAATGTTGAAAACGAACCTAATATGACAAGAAATCCAACCACTCCTGAAACGAATTTCTTGACTGATCCAATCACCTAGACCACTCCTGGAACTAAGTAATTTGATAAACTTAACTCTCAAAACACTCCTGAATTGATTATTAAGCAAGTGCACTAATTGATGCAAAATTCTGAATTGTATATTAAAAGTAATTGTATTTGTTGTATTGGGGGGGTTTTGTATGTCCTTAGTTTACAGGCTTTTGTTGACCTATTTATAGGCTTTTAAGATCTGCTATAATCTAAGAATGAGTTATATACTAGTTGGTTTAGTAAGATACAAGTTGGTTAGGATATAATCTACAAACTGAATATCACACACCTAAGATAAGATATTTTCTAAGACTTTCCTAAAATATATCTAACTCTAATTAAGGAAAATAAATTATAACAATCATTTAACCTAAGCACAACAAGTACAAACGAATCAAAGTGGATCCAAAACTTGGGTAAAATCTAAGAAAGCATTTAAAGATAGAGTAGGAATTGAAATCCTAACCTAGATAGAGTCTAGAGGTTTTGGCTGGCCACATTGACTTGGTTGATGTCCATGCAATTCTTCTCATCCAAGCGCTCTTATCACATCAAAGTCAAATGAATTCCTCTTTGGATACGTATAACGCAGTTAAAGGTCTGACATCCGTTTACAATTGTATGATCAAAAAGAGTAACGCCTAACGAGATTCTTAGTATTACAACACTCGAGCATATCGCACGCCTAAGGAATGATCACCTTGCTATATGATGACTGTTACATGACTACAAAGACTTGTTTGTTATGACTGCAAAGCTAGGGTCCTTAGTCTAAAAGCACGTAGCAAGTGTACGTAGAGCATGAACCCAATATGCAAAGAAACAAAAAGTCCACCGCCTAGAGTTAGTTGCTACGTTTCGAACTGTCAGTCGGGTATCCAAGAGGGTCCCATGAACTAGGCTGAGAACGATCCTTAACAATATCCATCCGATGTGATGATCAAAGAAGATCTAAACATTACGCTTTTGGTAGTGCACGCAGCTGGCGTGTCTTGGTGGGGATGGGTATCAAGCTTAAGAGTTGGTTACCTAGGTAGTGCACAGCTCCAATCTTAAACGAGCCCCCCCCCCCACTCCCCGACATTGTCTCAAGTGTAGAACGCACTTATATGAGAACATGATGCCTAGGAAATGGAAAATCAGTACCAAGACATAAGTTCCGTGTAATGGCAGGATGCCTAAAAACAATGTCGTCTTTAGGAACGCTGAAATCGCGTAAGAATTCGAGTATTGCCCACACATCAGAAAGGTAATAGCTTTAGTTAATTCCCAGTGAAGTCACCAGAAACCTGTCGGGCGCCGGGGCGTCACCGGGCCGGACTGGGTTCGGTCCTCTGCTTCGGGGTACAATTTAAGGGCGGTTTGGTTGTTTGCCAGAATAAATCTTGCTTTTGCATATTGTGAGTATGCCTGGAGTTGTGTGTTTTATACTCGAGATGAGTTGAGGACTTCGCCACCATACTTCTTTTGGGAAGTTGAAGGAACTCGTTTTAAGCCTTGCCTATAATTGCATAAATCAAGGCGAAGGACTCCTGTTTGGTATGCACCAAAGGTTTTGAATTAGGGGACAAGGGTAAGGGTGAAGTAAGTGCATAGCACCCCCACGCATCTAACGGCTCTTCTTAGTTTATTACGAGTTCATGGCTAAAAAGACAAAAACAAACAGGTTTCCGTTATAAACCATAACAGCAAAATATTTAGGCGGGTTGTTTAAACAAATACTATGCAAATAGTGTCTAGTTTGTTGTGCATGTGTTGTTAATTCGTATCAAAGCCTGAGCGATGTCGACTGGTTGAC
>SNQN01005550.1:0-26373 GCA_008642245.1 Bassia scoparia | reverse complement strand
TTGTCCATAGTTATCTTATTAGGCGTGAAACACGAAATTTGCAGGTCTTTGTTAAAGCATATTATATATGTGAGATAAGCATGCAAGCACTCGTACAAGGAATTAAAAGTTATGCCTTAAGGTTGCTTTTAATTTAAATTGTCAAATCGTTTGTTAATCAGTATTACATGCAAATTACATAGAAAGTRGAATTTCTAAACAAGCATGCAAAAGGGGGTTTATAATTGAGACGTTGGCCTCAAATCTACCTCGCAACACAACGTTGAAGATCAAGAACGCTGCCTCGGACCCTTAGGAACCCTTGAAAACCTCTTTAATCTATTGCAAAAGAGCCTTTGAAGATGTTTTTATGTGTTTGAATGTGTTTGAGAGTTTTTGTGAGAGACAACAAGAGAGAGAGCGAGTTGGACGAGAGAGAGAATGACAAGTCTCAAGCCAAAAGTCTTTGAAATGAAAGGGGGAGGCTCCCTATTTATAGGCAAGGGTCGAAATCGGCCAAAAARAGGAAGTTTTTGGGCGCAATTATGGAAGAAATATGTAAAAATTCCTTGTGTAGAGTAGGTTGATGTGCTAAAGTTTTGTGAATTTTGGAATTGTGTTCATAATCTAAATAATTATCGCAAAATTAATTAAATCGCTGAAAATTCTGAAAATTGTCAAAAATCCTTAGAAAAATTCAGAAAAATTCGAGTAAAATGTTTCAAAACAAGTTAAAATTATTTGAAGATTAAAACTTATTTTTGAGGCGCTAAATACCTAGAATAGGTGTCCAGTGCAAGGGAATCTGCCTTTTATTATGGCCTGTCAAGGTCCTAGCTCTGTTGATTTGAGTTGTGTGTTGCAAGGGGTGTCTTATCGATCATTGGCCGTTTTGGGCTAGGGACAAATGTATGTATCTACAAATAGAATTTCTTTGTTGAAAACCTTCTCGCAACTTAGAGGATTGACACAAGGAAGTTGCTTCACTTAAAGCTGCACAGTTTCATGTTTCCCCTACAGGTACCAGTGTAGACATTGATGAATATTAAGGGAAAATTTTGGATTTGCATGTTGAGATTTATCAATTGAGAAAAGGCAAACAACAAATGGTGGTTGACATGACTGATGACCCTATGGTTTCAAAACTTAATCTACAACTCAAAGCTTTAAAAAGTGACTTTAATTTCCTAAGAGAGAAAAACGAGTTGTTGACTCAAACACTTGAAACCAGGGAAAAAGAACTTCATGATAGTCATAGGCATGACAACAAACTACTGAATGCACAATAAACATTAAATCAGTTGACCTCTTCAAGAGGCAATAAGGGAAAAGTTGGTCTTGGTTACATTAGACAGAGAACCAAGACTAACTAGTCCCCCAGTGAAACCACATGGATAAAAGAATTCAAGAGAGGTAAGTATGTCATGACCAAAGACATGCATGTTTGTTACCACTGTGGTATGAATGGACATAAAATTCATAATTGTCCTGTTAGGAAGAAGAGTGTGGATAAAAACAACAAACATGTGAAGTTGGTTTGGAGAAGAAAAGACCAACATGAGAATAATATTGTTGAAAAGGAACCCAAGGAATATTCGGTTCCTAAACATAATGTTTGATCTGTTCTTGCAGTCTAAAGTGAAGGGAAGTACCTATTGATATTTTGACAATGGATGCTCAAGACACATGTTCGGGGATAATAAGCAATTCCTTTCACTAGTAGCCTATAATGGTGAAAGTGTCACCTTTGGAGATAATAGCAAGGGAACAATCACTTGTTTAGGTAAGCTAAGTTAGACACTTCCATAAGCGACAGGTGATGTTTATTATGTTGAAGTCTTGCTACATAATCTTTTGAGTATTTAACAGATGTGTGACAAAGGTAATAGAGTTGAGTTTCAAGTCAACCTTTGTCACGTAGTTAACTCACAAATAGGTGAACTTGTATGTGAGGGAACCAAGAGAAATGATGTTTATATTACTTTTCTGGATCAAATTCCTCAAGACAAGTCCATTTATTTGAAAGCTATTTCTGAGAATAATCAATGGATTTGGCATAAAAAGTTTGGACATGCCAGCTTGACACTCTTGAATAAAGTTAAGTCTCATGACTTAGTGATAGGACTTCCTAACATCAAGTATGAGGCAGATAAGGTCTGTTCAGAATGTGTCAAGGGGAAACATGTCAAAATCTCTTTTAAGCCTAAAACTGTTATGAGTACTATTACGGACTAAAATATATAGTTGACTTTGTTGATGACTTAATTAGGAGAGTTTGACCAGTAAGAAGTAACTAGTGATGAATAAGGTATAAGGAGAAGACAGGCGATACACGACATTATTAATATGGCTTTAGTCTAGCGATGCAACAATAGCGTTAGAAGGGTATTGTGGTAAGGATGGCCCCTCATGAGATAGCCCAAAGGCAGGCCCATGGAGATAAGGCGACAACAGGACTAGGAGGGAAATTACGAGTGTTTGAAATATGACAAAAAATGGAAAGAAACAGACAGAAGAAGTAACTTCCACCCACGATCTACACCCTTTGAGGCCTATAAATAGAAGTAGCGGCACAGAAGTAGGAAAACAACAACACAACAACATCAATCTCTCTCTTTTTCGCATTAGTTTCCTTAGTTTAGTTTAGTATAGCCTAGATTAGTCTAGCGCAGCATAGTTCATCCTATCATAGAGCAGTAAATTGTTCGATTTTCATCCCATTGTGAGTAATCATGGAGGTGATCATCCTTCCTTGTAATACAATGGTAGTCTGATACTTATCCCTTTATAATGGATGGTGTTTGTCTCTTTTCATTTTTGTTTGTTTTAAGTAAGCTTTATTCCATAACAAGTTGTTCTCCCGATCTCCCATCTTCTTGATTAACTCTGATCGATTAGGAGTCATTTTACGTTACCAAGGTTATCAATATAATTAGTAAACATAGAGGGTACACAACACTCCTTACCAGGAACTAAGAAAATATAGTGGGCATTGCTTGTTGGTGAAGTGCAAAAATCACCTCAACAAGTTTTTAGCGACCACAGTAGGAGAGAAGTTTTGCAAAAGCAAAATTGCTTCTCAACATGCCCCTATGACGGACTAAAATACATAGTTTACTTTGTTTGATTAATCATTAGAGTTTTAACCAGCATGAAGTAAATACGTGAGTATAAGGTAACAGGAGAAGACAAGCGATACATGGCATTCTTAACACATGGCTTCAGTGATAGCAATGGCAGCGATAGCCGTTAGAAAAGAATTATGTTAGAGCACAAACAGCTGGTGCTCAATTTTTTTTCTGCATGATCTGATTTGTAAGCAAAAATGCCATACACTCAGTAGCATGTAAGATTACACTCTCACCATGTCTATCCTCACCAACAAACGTCGCAAGGCGGTGAGAAGGAATTCGAGGGTTTGAACAGTTGATGGTGGGCCCACGTTTGCTGTTTGGACTGCTTTTAATTTTTTTTGCTTTTTCCCGTCTCACAACGTGTGCGTTTTGGGAAGAGGGAAGTTTCCCTGTTCCCAAAAGCAGGCGTTTTGGGTTGGCGAAAAAGCCAAAAAATTAATTTTGGTTGAGCGCTGACTGGTGCGCGTCATTGTCGGCCGAATCAGGGCCGCGCGACACGTGGCCAAGTCAGCAATCAATCTCAATCAGCCCAACGAAAGCACTGTCATTCCACCCCAACGTAAATATAATTTTGCTCAACGGCTACTTTCGCTGAAACAACACCAACACTTCACAAACAAATTAAAATAAACTCCGGCCACTCAACTGGACTCCTTACTCTCTCTTTATTTTGCTACCCCTCCTCACCCTCGCTCCAATAGACTCTACCTCCCTTTGATCGACATATGACTTTTGACACGACATTCAAAATTCAGAATTGCTTATGTAAAAATCCTCCCTCTCACTCCTCTTGTTGTTAACTTATTTAGCTCACCCATCACTTCAAATCCCACATTCTATAATCTCCCATAATCCACTTTGTTCGTTCGTTTTTTTTCAATCTTTGGTGATTTGCTTACCATTGCTTTGTTATTAGTGTGTTTTGTAAATGTTTTCCTTTACTGTGTTAAATGAAGATTGCTCTATTGTATTTATATTGCTATTGGTTTTAGGAAAATCGTAAAACAAGACATCGCGTTTCCAACCGATCTTTCAAAACTTTCAATAAAGATGGAACTAACCAACAACCAACACAACTTCACCATATACACGCCTTTGCAGGTAATTTAGATCGCCTCCTGCACAGGTACTGCCGCCCCTCAGCCCCCCCGACCGCCGGATTCGTACCGTCCCTCACCGATACTTACCACCACCGACCCCCACGGGACCAAACTACAGACGCCCATCGCACGCCTAGTCGAACGTTGACCACCTTCCCACGCACGGGTACTTGGATAAAAGCTAGAACAGAGATGGCAAGCATTTAAGAGAAATTCCTATACTGAATTGAAGGGAATGAACACGTCTGATAGCACAATATAAGGGTCTCCAACGACAATAAATTCAATCGCTCCTATGTATGAAAATCTGGGTCCTCAAGAAATTTCTCGCGCCATAGCCGCACCCCCCCTCTCGCTCACCTCCAACCGGCGGGTTAACTCCAAATCGAGGCAAGCGATCAATGAGGAAACCGCTTCTCCAGAGACATTTTCTAGAGCCCTCGCCGCGCCAACTGCCTCCTATCACCTCTTATTCTAGCGCAATCCCGGCGGTGCTTCTTGAAAGACCCCAACCACTTGCACACGCACGCGAATGCTGGGGATTTGCGTCTGCGGTAGCACGAGGCATCGAAGCTGCCCATTATGTATGGGGTTATGTAAAAATAATAGTCGATTTAGTGAAGAATGCAATTGCTCCAGTACAAAACGCAATCAAAGGCAAGTCGTCCTGTGGCGAAAACATCTCTCTCCCTAGCTGAGGGCTTACAATGACACAGCGGAGAAACTCAAATTCTTTCCCCAAGAGCTGCCACCAACATCTCAATTTACAGAGCTTTGGGATAGTCCGTTGGATGTCCGCACAGTGGAATGGCTTACGTGAATTTCTCGCACACTTCTCTACTGACACAATTCTGGGCTCGCTCTATATTGACCGAGGGCAAAAAGAAAATCTTGGAAGTGAGATAATATTGCACGCGCGCACTGCTCACAACTCTCACCACCCTCAAAAACAGGCAAAGTACCCTATTCTCATTATTTTAATTTATCCCTAACTTTATACAGGCCACATAAAACAACCATCAACTTCACATGTCACCTACCATGCGTTTGGGAATGGTAAATAAATGGACCACAAGTTCAGGAACCAAAAACTGAGATGGGCGTGCTCCGGAAAGGGAAAGAGTGCTTGTGCGCGCTGGAGTTGAAGAACGGGCAAGTCTAGAAGTGGAAAAAAAGGTGTAGGAAATAATGATGGCTGCACTACAGGTGATAGCTTCATCGTTCAAACTGGGTACCACAGGTCAGAAGAGGAAAATCTCGAAGTACCCGAGCTGTCAAGAAAGCAAAGGCAAAGCGTAATAAAGGCAAATCATTTCGCTTCTAGAAGGAGACTATGATTGAACAAATGAAGGTCAACAACGAATACGTGCAAAATCAACAAATCTCGCTCAAAGAAGATGTTGGAGTTCGACCTCAATAGGCAAGTAAGGAGAATAGAAAAAGAGCAGATCCAACTGCTAAGAGGTACAAGATGAGTCATACGATGCTACATAGCTTTGTTTATGAAACCACCTTTTAAGAACACTGAAGAAGAAGCATACAAGGTATCTTAATGAAACAACAGTCCAAGGAGGTTGATAAAATTGTGAGGAGATTATGCTACAAGCTTTGTTTTAATGGTAATGGATTTGTAACCGTGTTGTTATTGTTTTAGTGTTTTTCTTTATTAGTAGGTAGATGGACTTAATGTTTATGTTTCATGTGCTTGAGTATAAGATTGTTTAATGGTGCTTCGTTTGTGTTTCATTTTTTTAAAAATTTTTAAAGAATTGTAATGTTAATGTAATGTTACCTAATTAAGCTTGCGTAAATAAATGTCGTTGTATTGTAGAATCACGATGTCACAATTAATTTCTGTAAAAAAGAGCCACAATTAATTCTTTCTGAAAAAGTAACACAATTATCTTTTCCTGAATTTCAGCTAATTCTGAATCAATATTCAAGCAGATGAATAGTTCAGATACGAACCGAATATCTCGAAACCACATTATTGTTTCAGTGAAGAAGTAACACTATCATTTTTCTCTAAAATGATGTCACAATAATTTTTCTGAAAAGTCCAACAAAGCTTCTGAAAGTCACAATATTATTGAATCATGTCACAATATTCTAATCAGCATAATTTGATAAAGCACATAATTTCGAAAGTACAATAATTTCTGAGAAAGTACCAATATTAAAAATAATTTGAAAATATAACTTCAAATTTCCAAAACAGTAGACGGCCCAATGTAGTATGGAATAACATTACTTCTTGCCAATCAACTAAACATAATACAGTCAAAACATATAAACCAACATCTATCAAGAAAATATGTGGAAAACATTTTATCTAAAAAATTACTCAAATCCAGTTCAAGTTCTTTCTATCTGAGTTGACAAACAATTTGAGACATCGTAGATGATTAACCGCTTCTTAACTACCCTTAAATTCGAATCTAATCTGATTGATTCCAAAAAACAGAAAGACATATATAGGACTTACGTTCCAAACCATGGTCGACAAGGAAATCGACGAGAGTAAGATCCATTACCAGTTATTCAACAGACTCACTTGCAGAAGATAATTTGCTGTTTACCATATGACAACAAATTCCGCCGCAGATTTCCGAATGAAACGACTGTTTTTTGGCCGCATTATGGAGAAGTTGTGGAAGTATAGAATACTTTCACAAACGTCGCAATGCAGTGACTCGTTGGTAGGTCTGGGTCTGTATGACCGGAGGTACGTTGCACGAAAGTGACTGCCGCATGATGAGAGGATGTAGCAATGGTGATGGCGCCCAGTGCATTGAGATACTATACGTAGTGGGTGAAACATGCAAAGGTAAGTCATATGCAGCGATTTTGCAAGCGGTTTGGTTCAACAATTTGAAGATCAAGTAGTCCTCCGACGACCAGAACCATTAGAAAAGTTATTACGATAGATTCCTTTATCGAACGACACAACGAGGATTCCCAGGATGATCGGTAGTAGAGATTATTGCATCGCATTGGGAGTGGTAAAATTGTGCCTGCAGCAGTGGCAGAGGCAAAATTATGCGGGTCGTCATCTATATTGAGCGGGAGACCTGCAACTTACTACATTCTTGAAGCAAGTTGCTGATACGACGGAAATGTGTTACTACGGTGCTTAGCGAGGCATTGCTTCTTTCGCATGCCTGGTTTCGTAGGCGTAAGGCATATCTTTAAATGTCTTATACCAGATCGACTGTGTCGAATGATGTCTACACAGGCGTCGCCACGCGATAGAATTGTCAGGGTGAATGTAATACGTACAATTACGGTTACTATTATAGCCGTGGAATTTATTCCAAATGGGCACTTTCACCAGGTTAACTTTCACAAGTTCGAGAAGGACAGCTTTTGCAGATAAGCAAGCAGCGCTCGAAAAGACGTTGAAATCGAGCTTTGGCAGTCTTAAATGGCTGGTGGGTATAATACGTCAGCATCATAGCATACAACGAAGACATTTTGGTGTGACATAATGAGGCTGTCTTAATTATCATAACATGATCGTATGAGGATGAAAGAACACACTACATAGAGCTGAGCGTCATGCGACAATACACGAAGAAATCGCCCGGCAACGCACCTGACTGCAATCCTTAGGGAGCTAGGTAAAAGTGTGGTGAAACAACAATGAGCCATTCGAATACAACGTCGGACGACCTAGAAACATTGATTTCAACAGGTATGTTCACCGCAGGGTAGAAGTTCGTGACAGGGAAAAGCATATAGCTTTGAAGCGTGATTTGGTTGAGCACAACTGGCAATACTTCCGCCACGATARHGAATAAATAYTTCCAAGGCGAGGTGATGGYTAGTGTTCTGCCTATTGTCGTCTTAGTGTTTTTTTTAATTACGTTTTAGTTGATTTTCGTATTATATTGTAGTTATGTTTGTATTATGTTTCAATTATGTATGTCTGTTAATTATGTTTTAATTATGTATAATGTAATCTATCAGAGTGGAGTTTTTCATTGTCATATGTGAATTGTGTCATTTCGTTAGTTCAAAAGGCAAGTGATTAAGTTAATTAAAAATATTAATACCGTATAATATCTAATTTTGAAAAATTTTATTAATTAATTTTGATCATGATTAGCCGTATTTTTAAAATATAGTTAAATGTTAATAATTCATTATAAAACATAATTTCATAAATRATAAGTATTGAAAGTAATGGGATGGGTGAATAAAATGATGATGTGTATTGTGGTGGGGTATAGGGTATAGTAGGTGAGAGAGTGGTGAGAAGTTTTTTTTTTAGCATTGGTGTAGTGAAAAAGTGTAATGTGAGGAAAAATTGGGTGGGAAGAGAGAGAAAGTAAGAGAGAGAGTGGTGAGGAATTTTTTTTTAGCACTAGTGCTAGTGCTCTTAAGGATGGCCCATCAGGAGATAGCCCAAAGGTAGGCCCACGAAGATCAGGCTATAGTAGAGCTAGGAGGGAAATTACGAGCATTTGAAATATGAAAAGAGGCGGCAAGAAACCGACGGAAGAAGTAACTTCCAACCACGAAGTGCACCCTTAAAGGCCCATAAATAGCAGAAGCGGCACAGCAGGAACAACAACAATAACAATATAACATGAATCTATCTCTTTTTCGCATTAGTTTCCTTTAGCCACTTGGCTAAGTAGTCAAGTTAGTTTAGTTTATCGTAGCCTAGATTAGTCTAGCGTAGCGTAGCATAGTTTATCCTACGTTGGAGTAGTAGGTTGTTCAATTTTCATCCCATTGTGTGTAATCATGGAGGTAATCATCCTTCCTTGTAATACAATGGTAGTCTGATACTTATCCATTTATAATGGATGGTGTTTGTCTCTTTTCAATTCTGTTTGTTTTAAGCTTCAACTTTGTTTGATAACTAGTTATTCTCCTCATATCCCATCTTATTGATTAACGTAGATCGATTAGGAGCCATTTTATGTTAGTGAGGTTATCAATACAATCAGTTACCAGAGGGGCAGCCCCTTACCGAACTAAGAACAATATTGGGCGATTGACTTGTTGGTGAAGTGAAAAAATCACCTCAACATGTTTTTTGGCGACCATAGTGGGAGAGAAGTTTGCAAAATCATAATTACTTCTCAACCATGGCCCCTAAGAGATCTACACGAAGGTCAGGCAATCAAGAGGATGGTAACTCATCCGATCAAAATCTTGAAAACCTACTCGATGATCTTGGTAATTTAGAATCGGTTCTGCAATAACAATTTGTTGAAGATCTTGTTCCCTCTGAGAAAACTGATTCTCAAACGCAAAGACTAGACAGTTTGCACCTAAACAAGGGGGAAGATCAATCATCCTTATCCAGCTGTGTTACACAATTCAGTATACACGCAGTACGTGGATATTGTTACATGCCTTCTAGAAGATTTGAAGGAGAATCAAATGGAACGGTTCAACAATCTTCATCGGGGTATGGTACATGAAACTGCTAGGGTGATAACTGTCGAGTTGCAAAGCTTTGGCTCTCATTCACAGCAAGCGGTTACCAGAAACGAGACGTTGAATGCTACTAATGTGGCATTTTCTAAGACGGTTGCTACTGAGGTAGTTACTCGATTGGAACCTTTAGTGGAGAAACATAATTAACTAAATGAACGGTTGATGAATTTGTTAACGGCTAGAGGTTCAGGAATAACTGTCGAAAATCCTAGGGAGTAACGACCCTTGAGTTATCCTAGAACAAGTAGTATGAGAGGAACTAATGTCCCTTCGGCTCTCAGAKAGTATCAAGGAGTATCCCTCTCCGAGATGCAAATGATGGGAACAGGAGTAAAGGGAAAAAAGCAGGCCTAAGGTCGGGCTGTGAGTCAGGCTATAGCCATGGTGATCCTGGACCTTCTTCTGTTCTTTTGACTTTTAATTCCATTCCCTTGACAACGTCAATGGGAATTGTTCCACCCATTGGATAAACCTTCGGTGTGGGGGAAAACGGTTATGAAACTTGAGGGGTATTCCCCACTAGTGGCGATTTTCAAACCGCAACTAATGGACCTATTCCTCAAAGTACATATCTTATAGCTCCTGAACCGCCACAATCTACTTACTTTCCACAAACTGGGAATCAGGGTTATCCACATCAGGCTTACTCCTACCCAATGCATCCTTCTCCGAGTAACTACTAGGGGTAAGGGTCACATGCACTGGGTAATGCCTATGGGGGACCTCAGGCGATGGGAACACAAAACTCTAGTAATACTGGAGGTTTCTAGCCTGGAGTTGGATATAACCAAAATCCTTTTGGGGAGACACCTTATCCTGCCTATTACCAGGATAACGGACATCCACATGGCCAAGATCAGAACTTCCAGATGGGATAGGTTCATCATTAACCCCTCCTTATACAAATGGAAGAGATGATCCAAAGAGCCATGGGGCAAAACACTGGTTTTCCTAGGGGAGGGACTGGTAATCCCTATCCTGAATGGATTGACAGGATGTATCCGTTTCCTCGAGGGTTCAAAGTTCCTGAATTTTCTCCCTTATTCTCTAGCAATTGACCAATGTCTGCTGAGGAACATTTGGTTAGGTTTAACTGCCAATGTAGAGTGGCAGCAAATAGTGGTTACTTGAAACTCAGGTTTTTCTCTAGCTCTCTCACTGGGACTGTGTTTTCTTGGTTTACCCATCTTCTAGCAAACTCTATTCAGACTTTGCAAGATCTGCAAGGGAAGTTTCTTTGTCATTTTACTAGAGTGGAAGTTGGGGTTTCCATTGGAGATTTAGCCAAGATAACCTAGGACAAGGGGGAACCTGTACAGGATTACATCACCAGGTTTAAGAGAGCTAAGATCTGATGTCATCTTAACCTACCCGAATCTGAGTTCATCTCTATAGACCAGAAAGGGTTTTTTTTCCTTTTAGAAAGAAATTTGAAGGTCGACATTTCCCTGACTTCGTGGCTCTGGCTAGTGCGATGGTGACGTATGAAAGGTGTTTGGCTAAGGAATCTAAAAGCAAACATAAGTATTACGCCAACTACTCTAATTGCGCATAAGAGAGCCAGGATCAGGATGATGATCAAATGAATGTGGCGATGGTAGAAATCGTCCAGGGCCCACCGTTTAAATGTCCTCATCTAGTAAACAAAAAGTCTTCCCCGAAGGACTTCCAGTCTGATCAAAGAAGAGAATGTACATTTGACATTAAGAAATGTTATGAAATCTTTGATTTGCTCTTGAAGTTCAAGAAGATTAGACTAGTGGGTAGACATAAGGAAAGAGATCCAAATGAAATAAAAGGAAAAGTTTACTGCAAATGGCATGACGTCTTCACTCAAAAAACTAATGATTGTGTAATTTTCAGGAATAGGATACAGGATGAAATCGATAAAGGAAATATAATTTTTCCTGAAAAGAGTGCAAATGCTTATGAAATTGATTCTGAATTTCTTTCAGAGTTAGAACAGTATGGGATGGATTGCAAAATGGTTGATATCGATACTAATATTTTTTTTCTCATATTGACATGTAGGAGCTTTCTAATGTAGCTATTACTGTAAGGTTTCTAGGACAGATAAATTATGTTCGTAGATTTATTACCAACCTAAGGGGAAAGATGAAAGTTTTATCCCCTTTGTTGAAACTAAAGAAAGAGGATGATTTCAAATGAATGAAGAGCATCAACATGCATTGGATCAAATAAAAGTGAAGCTAGCATCGCCACCAGTTTTGATCTCGTCGAAACAAAATGGGAAGCCATTGAGATTATATTTGTCAGCGTCTGATGGATCCATCTCTAGTATGCTCACTGAAGAAAATGAACAAGGGCAAGAGCAAGTGATATTTTACCTAAGTTGAATTTTGCAGGAGGTGGAGACTAGATATACCAACGCTGAGAAATGGTGTTTGAGTTTATATGACGCCTCAATTAAATTCAATCATTATTTCATGGCTTTTTCCATCAAAGTCATATCACCAACCGATGTGTTGAAACACCTTTTGAATCACCCCTTTGTCAAAGGAAGACTGTGTAAGTGGAGTATGCATTTATCCCAGTTCGAGCTAAAATATGTCCCTCAAAAGGCTGTGAAAGGTCAAGTTTTAGCATATTTCTTGGTTGATCACCCCATTGATAGCGATGCCTAAGTTCAAGAGGAGGAGCCTTGGCGCTTGTTTGTTGATGGGTCAAGTCGAATAAATTCAGTTAAGGCCGGAATAGTGATGCTCTCACCTAAAGGTGTGAAGACCACAATGGCGGTAACTTTCTCGAACCGATACACAAATAATAGAGCTAAATTTGAAGCTCTTGTTATAGGTCTCAAGACTATGAAACACATGGGTGTCACAAGGGTTCAAGCCTTTGGAGCTTCTCAATGGGTTGTGTCTCAGATTAGAAGGGAATATAAAGGAACCTCCTTGAAGATACCTACATTTCTCCCTAGCCCAATACGGCTGATGATAAGACACCCCTTGCAACACACAAGCTGAATTGAGAGAGAGTTAGGGCCCTAACAGACCCTAAAAAGGTAAGTTTTCACTACACCGGGCATGTTTCGACACACAAAGCACCCTTAAATGTAAGTTTTAGTTTCAAAATAATTTTATCTTATTTTTAAACATTTTTCTAGAATTGTTTCGAAATTTTTCTTAGCATTTTTGGCAATTTTTAAAATTTCAATAATTTAATTAATTTTGCGATATTTAATTAAATTTTGAAAACAATTTCAAAATTCATGAAATTTTAACACAACACAGTATTTTTTTAAGGAATTTTATACATAGTTTTCCATAATTTTTAGAGTTGTGGAAAATTAGTTATAAATTTCCGAAGCAAAAACGCGCACCCGAGCGAAACGACTAATTTCGGGAGCTTCGGGGCCGCACCTGAGCGTGGGGCCTACACGAATATCTCTTCAAATCAATCAGTGATTTTGTGTTAAAATATCGTAATTAAATAAAATTAAATGATATTCTATTTCAATTTTATATTATATGTAATCTTTAAAAAAGGGCAAAACGAATCAAAATCGCAATAAAATCAGTTGTAATCATATAAAATCACACATATATTTTATATGATTTTATCTCGATTTTATTTCATTATGATCTCACTATTCGAGGCAAGGCAAATCAGCCAAATATCCCGAAAATCGCAATAAAATCAGTTGCAATCATATAAAATCACGCATATATTATCTATGATTTTATTTTGATTTTATTTCGATTTCGACCCTTGCCTATAAATACAAGAACTCCGGTGTTCATTTAGACGAATTTCACGCACTTCATACACCCTCACTTTGCCCGTTTCTTTCCTCCTTCTCTCAAAAATACTCTGTTACTTGGCATTTAAATTCACAAATTGTTTTGCAATTCTTTTACACATAAAATACAATTCAAAGGTCTCTTTCAAAGGTTCTTTAAGGGTTCTTCAAAGGCTACAAGGGTTCTTAAGGGTCCGAAGCATCGTTCTCGATCGAAAGCGKCGTGTTGCAAGGTAAGTTTGAGGCCAATGTCTCAATCTCTTAACACCCTTTTGCATGCTTGTTAGAAATTTGACTTTCTATGTAATTGGCATGTAATATTGATTAACAACTATTTGTCATGAATTAAAATCAATCTTACACACAACTTTAATTCTTATTGAATGCTTGCATGCTTGCAAAATACAACTATTATGTCTTAAATAAGATCGACAAATTACATGTTCTCACGTCTAATAAGATTAATTCTTGGACAAATTGACTATTAGGCACCTTCTAATACGGATCTAAAAAACACATGTCGCAACAACAAATTAGTCCTGTTGAACCCTAAGTTTTGATGAATGGCACTCCAAACCAAGAAAGCAAACTCTATGTGTTAATATCTAATATGTGTGTTTAGTGATGTGTTTAAAGGTTCCAAGTTTCAAGAAGTCTTAATGGAGCAAAGACATCCTTAGGAAAAGGAAGAAATTCCTGTGACTTGATTGGAGCTATGGAAGAACTCAAGGAAGAAGTTCGAAGTCAAGGAAGGTTGAGTTCCTTGGAAAAGATGACTCGACATTGGGTACATAGATTTATTGTAGGTTCTAGAGTGTGTTGTATCTGGCTTGTTATAATATATGAATATATTGCTCAAAGGATAAAAGGAAAATATATTAAGTTTGTGATTTAATTAATATTTTAAGAGATTTCATTTCGTTTATTTTGTGAAAAGATATTTTGTCTAATAAACCTAGAAATTGTAAATATGATTTGATATAAATAAAGTTCTTTCATAAAAATTAAAGATTGTTTTTCTGTTAGATAATTTCTTAAAAACTATATTAATCTTTCCTTAATTAAAATGTTTTTATCTTTGAAAATATGTTTTCTGATTAATCGGTTTGATAAAAAGGAAAAGCCATTAAATAGGAAAATTTGGTTATGAGAAAAACAGTGTGGCTAACTAACTGAGATTTTTAAGGGACTAAAACGCTATATTCTGATTTCAGTGATCGTGGAGTGATGGAGCTTGCTGGTCAGTTCCACTACAAGCATTACTCTACAAATAGAGGGAGTAGTGTGGTAGTGGATTACTGCTTGCTCTCTACGCATTCTCATGATCACATTATAAATATACAATAGTTGGAATTAACAAAGACACCTTGAGCAAAGAATTTCAATCAGAGCTTTAATTTCATATTACTTGTCCAAGCATTTAGGTTTGTTTACATTGAGTTTGTAATGCTTCTTTCTGTTTGATTGAAGCGTGGGGTTGTGAGAGAGATTCATGCCCGAGGGAATTTCATAAATCGAGTTTTAGAGATGTGTGACCAACAGAGGGTTGTTCCGAGGGTTCAAGAAGTTCTTGTGAACTGAGACGAGTGTCTTAGATTGTAATTAGGTGTTGCATCTAATTATATAGGCGAAGTCTTGTGTTGCATCAAGCACGAGTTTTTTCTCTCTGGCGTTTGTCTTGAGGGTTTCTGTGTTTGGAAAATTCTTCTTGCTTCGTGTTTCTTTCATTAAGTTTGCCTTTTATATTTCGGAAAAATAGTTACTTAAGTTCCTCAATACAATTCACCCCCTCTTGTATTGGTTCTAGTATCGTCAACAATTTTTGGTTTATGAAAGCCCCTTAAAAAGTTCCTCAAAATAAGAAAACGAAAAATCAAAGGAAACCTGAAGAGAGAACTTATAAACAATTGAACTAGTTTGAAAGAATGAAATTCAACGAGAGAAGCTTGAAGCAAGGATCCTACTACAAAAGAGACCTCCATGTTTAATGGAAATCTATTCGTATGGAAGAATAGATGGAGATCTTCATCAGGCCGAAAATACAGTATGCGTGTCATAGAAATTGATACTTTGAAGTCACCAAAACCGATCCGACAATGAGAGTAGTTTCTAAACCTAAAGTCTGAATTGAAAAGAGACTTATGTTTTAAACTTGATGATGCCCTTGTGTCATACTCATACCATTGTGGTCATTTGGACTCATGAACACAACCGTGTCATGTAGGATGCAGACTTACTAAGGACGAAGTATGGATTTGTTAGAGATAAACATGAAGGTCAATGAAGTTTAAGCGATCTAAGATAGAACTTGTTATGTCTAAATATGAACGCTTTGAAATGGAACCCTAAGGAACCTATTCTAAGATATGTTTACAAGTGTACTAACATCATAATGAATAGTTGTCTCTTGGCAAGCACATCCTTATAAGACAGGTTTGAGATTTCTTCGAATGTTCGCTATAGATGAAAGGTGAGAGCTAAGGTAACTGCTCCTAAGAATCAGGACTTCACGAAGTTCAACATGAACATTGTGGTTCCTTATAGACCCTGAGTTACATATTGGTCAGCTCAAGTGAACTGAACAGGAAAGAACTTGGCCCTAAAAGCTGACATGAGTTCCGAGGAATCTGAGGTCGATGAGATGAGGCTGCCGATGCTGGTCAGAAGTTTCACAGAGAATGTTTAAATCTAACAAATTTTCTAAAATTTTGTCGAATAAACAGGTGAACCAATTTGTCATCGTTGTGGAGCAACTGATCATTGGCGTGAAAAAATTGCCGTCTTTTGAATTCCCGAACAAAGAAAAAGGCAAAATTAAGACGATTCAAAACAAGCTGCAAAGCGGGTTTCAACAAGTCAGATGTCAGAAAAGCAATGATGCTGTGGCATGGGGAGAATCAGAAGTGAAGATGCTGAAGCCACCTGAAATGAAATGTCATCTATGTCTGATGGCCAAGAACGATGATGAAACTCAAGGAAAGGAGGTATTTCCTAATCCTAAAAAATTGCTTACATTCCTAAACAAGACTTGGTAGATCTAGTAATGGAATATGATGAAGATTGGGTATGTTACCAAATTCTAAGTCAATCTGAAAAAGCACTTAAAGCCTATAAAGATCATTGTTCTGGATTGAGATCATAGAACGGATGTTCAAAATCGATTCTTTGAGTTGTTTACAAGAACTTCTTCTGAAGAAAGCTTGTTGAAAAACTCAAACAGGAAACCATTAAGCTTGGTATTGAGATAGTTCAGTATAATGGATGAAATGTTGACTAATAGTGGTACAAGTTCCTCTCAAACAATTTATCAAAGAATTCGAGGAACTCAGGCAATCTTGAGCAACTCAATATTGAAAAAGGCAAAAATTGAGAAGGGAATTGAGACTCGAAAAAATAGAGACATCAGTCAATATTCCGTACCTAAATGGATTGAAGAAGCTCAGGTGAAAGAACTGAAGGTCTAGGATATGTGCATGCTAAGCCAAAGGTAAGAAGAAGAAATATGTAGATTTACCTAGTAACAAGGTTTGCACTTTCTGTGGAAAAACTGGTTCACTTATTAAACAATTACATAAGGAAGCAAGCTGCTATAAGAAAACACTATAAAACAAATATGGATTAAGAAAGTTGAAAATGCTTCTGCTTCCTCTTCAAAGGAGCCGAGAAACCGGGTCCTCATACTAACCTTAAGTTCTTTTGCAGGTCCTAGTGAGGGGAGCAACACATCGTGGTACCTCGACAATGGTTTATTCAAGCACATGACTAGAGACAAATCTAAGTTTCTCTCACTAGAGGCCTATATTGGTGGAACTGTGACTTTGGTGAATAATAAGAAAGGAGAAATCCTAGCAAAAGGTAAGGTAGGTAAGGTCCAGTTCACACTATATTGACAATGTGTTTTTAGTCGAGGGTCTTAAACATAATCTGCTAAGTATTTCGCAATTTTGCGACAAGGTAACACAGTAAATTCACAACCGAAACATGTCACATCGATCAACAACCACACTGGCTCAATTGTTCTACTGGAAGGGAACAGAAGAGGGAACACTTACATAGTGGATCTCAAAACTGTCCAAGGAACAATCTGACCTGTCTTTAGAGTGTATTGAGGATGATGCTTAATCTGGCACAAAGGTTTAGACATGCAGTCTCTCTCTCCCTGAACAAGCTACAATATATCAAACTTGGTGGTTGGTCCTTCCAAATGGTCAAGTTCCCTGGTCAGTACATATGCAATGCTTGTGTGAGGGGAACGCAGTTAGGGTCATCAATTTCAAATAAAAACTTGATAACAACTAAGCAACCTAGAATTACTTCATATCGATTTATGTGGACCAATGAGAGTCAAAGTAGAAAGTGGAAAAAGATATGTGTTTGGTTATTGTTGATGATTATTCGAGATTTCTTGGGTGTCTTCTTGGGCAAGCAAAGTGGAAACCTTTGATGATTCGTTGCATTTTGCCAAGAGGACCCAAAAATCGGTGATTTCAAATAATCCCAATATAGGTCAGATCAATGGAACAGAATTTGAAAATCAAAGTTTTGATGAGTTTTTTGCAAGGGAACTGGAATGAGCCATAAACTTTTCTGCTCCTAGAACTCCGCGCAAAATGGAGTTGTGGAAAGGAAAAACAGGACCTTCGGAAACATGGCTAAACAATGTTTGGAAGCAGTGGGTCTGCTAGGGACTTTTGGGCTGAAGCAGTCAATATCGCCTGCTATATATCATCAATAGTGTGAATGCTTAGACCCCCTATTGCTAAAGGAAACACCATATTGAACATTTTTAAAGGCAGAAACCTAACATATCAACATTCAGAACATTTTGGTTGCAAGTGTTTTGTTCATAACAATGGTAAGAGAAACTTGGGTAAGTTTGATGAGCGTAGTGTGAAGCTGTGTTCTTGGCTATTCTAATCATAGCAAGGCACTACAGAGTGTACAAAAAAACTCCTATGTGGTGTTGACAGAAAGTATTCATATTATATTTTGAATGAAGCTTACATACATTTTAATGCTCAATGAACTAGAAAATGATGATTTTTGAAATAGGTCCGCAAGAAAGGATGATCTAGATGAAGGATATCAGAACCGTTCCCAAAGAAACTCCTGCAATTAGGGTAGAGGAACAACCTGTTAAACACAGAAGTTTCTCCACCTAATGCTGAAGGAGAAGTAATGAGGCAACTTGCTAAGAGAGCGAAGGAACAGAGGAAACTCTCTGAGACACCTCAATGTTGGGAGTTCCCGTGAGAGATTTTCAGCCTAAACCTGGAATACACAAAGCTCTCATCCCACTGATCTTCATAATAGGTGATATAAATAAGGCACTCAAACTCAGAGCTCAGCTGAGGGAATTCTGTGCTTTTCCATGCATTTCTATCCCATTTGTGACGAAGAACCATGAAGAAGCCTAAAAAGATGATTGATTGGATAATTGCCATGCAGGATGACACTGAATGAATTTGAAAGAACCAAGGGTTATGGCAATCTTGACCTTACATAAAAACAAAAAGGTCAATTGCGTCTCAAATGGGTGTTTTTTAGGACAACTAGACGAATATGGCACAATAATAAGAAACAAGCTCACAGTTGTTAACAGGGTAAAATCAACAAGAAGGATAGACTCTCGAAGAAACTTTTTGCTCCAGTAGCAAGGTTAGAGCCATTCGATTCTTATTGCCTTTGCTTCTTTTATGGGTTTCCAATTTATCAATGGATGTTAAATGTGCTTTCCTAAATGGTTATCTTCAGGAGGAAGTTTATGTTGAGCAACTCCTGGCTTTTGAAAATGAAAATTTTCCTAATCATGTTTCAAGCTTGATAAAGCTCTCTATGGGCTAAGCAACGCAACCCAGAGCCTGTATGAAAGGCTATCTAAGTTCTGTTACAAAACGCAGTGTTTAAAAGAGGAAAAGTTTGATAAAACTTTGTTTCTTTAAAAGCTGAAGGAACTGACCTGCTGTTGTTCAAATATATGTTGAAATGACATTTTTTTGGTGGCAACTAATTGAGAAACTGTGGTAGTATTTGGCTGATCTTTATGAGTGGTGAGTTTGAAATGAGCATGAATGGGAGAGTTAACTTCTTTCTTGTTTGCAAAATAAAGAAACTGAAGAGGGGAGAACTCTATCATTCAACAAAAGTATACTTCAAGGAACTTCTGAAAAATATAAATTTGATCACGTCAAAGTCAATCATACTCCAATGGGAGTTGGATACCCAGACTATGAAAGATTCCAAGTTTTCTGTAGACCAGAAAAGGTATAGAGGTATGATCGGTTCTCTCTCTACTTAACTGCTAGTCGACCTGATATTCCTTTAGTGTAGTGTGGTGTGCAAGATTGCATCTAACCTAAGGAACACATCTCTTGGCAGTTAAAAAAGAATTTTTCGATATTTAAAAGGAACTGAGAACAATGAGTCTTTTCCTAGAAGTGACACTTTTGACTTGAAAGGATTTACTGATGCTGCTCGCAGGTTGATTTAGGTAAACAGGAAAGCACCTCAGGCAAACTTTCAGTTCCTTGGGTCTTTCGTTACTTTCTTGGGCATGCAAAAGAAACAAAACAAAGTACACTATCTACCGCTGAAGCTGAATATGTAGCTGCTGCGGCATGTTGCTCTCAGTTCTTTTGGATCAAGCAACAACTAAGGGACATATGGACTGAGTAATGATGCATTCTCATTAACTGTGATTAATACAAGTGCCATTTGTAAATCTCTAAGGTATCCAGTGCACCATTCAAAAGTTAAGCATATACATATAAGAATATCATTTTTTTAAAGGATTATGTTGAAAAAGGCTTAATCAAATTATATTTTTGTGAACTGAAAAGTCCAGTAGGCTGATATTTTGACTAAGCCATTAGAAGAGAAACAGATTTGAAAGGATGCACATGGAACTTGGGATGATTCAACTATCCTAAGAGGTGTCCAATAATCTCCAAGGTATGAACTAAACACTATGTATATATGTGTCTCATGCACCAATTTTATGTGAATAGCATTACTCCATGTAAGTGCATGTTATCTCTTGTATGTTAAGCATGAAACCAACTTGTGAAAAATTAAAGGCCAAAAATTGTATAGTCTGATAAAGTGTAGCCCAATTGGTTTTGTTCAATAAGTTTCAAAGTCCAATTATTAATCCTAAACACAAAACAAATCATTTTTAATCTTATATTTTTTTTCGCTAATTTCAAACTAAAATCTCAAAAATATTCTTATCCAAATTAGCTGTATTACATTCAAGATTAATCTCCTAAATTTTTCTCAATCCTGGATGCAAATACATTTGGGTTCATTTCATATAATCAACCATACTTTCAAATCAATTGAATCAAGAGAACGTTACTGACTCAAACTTATTACCCTCTTCTCTTTTGACGCGGTCACAAATTCATCCGCCTCTAATTTTCACCACACAATCAATACGTCACTATCACTAATATTTAACATGCAAAACCTTCCTATCCTCTCAAGTACTCTCAAAAACCCATTGAACTCTCAAACTTCTCTCTCCAATTCAAACAAAACCTTATTTTCTTCCCAAATTTTAAACTTCTCACCACATGGATATCTCTGCCAATGGGCAAATGTCCTCTGACCAAAATGGATGCAGCAAGGCCATCGTTGAGGGCGTCAAGAAACAGAAATTCGACGAAATCAAAGGTGATGGGGGAGTTGGGTGATCAAGATCCTCGTAGGGAAGGAAAATTCATGTCCGAGCAGAATTTGAAGCAGATGCATCAAACTACATGATGGGCATTGGCTGTCAATCTCGATTGGTGCAGGGCATGTAAGTTCACACAACTTATTGAATATTCTAGAATTTCAAGGTTGGAAGACAAATTTTTGAATTGGTTACAAACATGGCTGTCTTCCATAATCATGGATCAGTTTAGTAAGAGTTTTACCAATGATAATGGAATCTGTTCTGTTAAAATTAAAAATAGAAATATTGAGTTTACTTGCTGATAGACTTTAAGTGAGGCTTTTTGGGGTGCCAAAACGAGGGTTTTTTGATGATTATTTTAAGGGTGCATAATGAAGAAAATGTTGATGGTGGTAAAGTGAGGAAGTCGTATGAGGGAGTCCCTGTATTGATAGTATGGTGACAGGTCAATTGGCGTGACCCTAGTCCATGTTAAACCAAACCACGAAACTTCTCCCCCATCTCAAAACGCTTTTTTCTCTTGTCTTCCGTTCCATAATTCCAAGAACTAGCACAGAGATGAAGGCAAACGCTACTTGGATGCCTTACTTTCTTCCATCTACTGCATTGAAACAAAAATACAAATCAACTTCAGCCCCCTCCTAATGATCAAACACTTAAACCATGTATTTTCTAAGTAACATGAAATTGGGTATGTAACTCCTGATGATTTTTTTCCTTGAAGCTTGGGGATTAAAGAAACCAAAGAAGTCCTAACAATGCAAAGAAACCACTATCAATTCAATCCAGTACCTTACTCAGACTAGGGTTACACGTCAAAGATGGGGTGTGTGTGTACAAGGACGGGAGAAAGAGGAGGATGAGGAGGAGGAACAGAAATGTTGGCTGAGAAGGAGGAAGAGAGGCTGATAAGGTGAAAACTCCGGGAGAAATTGTGACTACTGTTGGACGAAAGAATGAGGATAAGGAACCACTCATCAGGTCTATTAGTCGCAGAGGAGGCAGAGGCATGAGGAAGAACAGGAGGTGGCACTCAGAAAGAGTGGGAGGTACACAAGGAAGGGCGGCTGATAAAGACGTGCAAAACGTCTTTTCAACCTGGATGGCGGATGAGCCGATGAGGAGGAGTCAAAGACGGAGGAGCCGCAGAATGGAGGAACCAAGACACTGAAGTTCAACGCTTCTCCTCCTGTCTGTTGAAACCCCTGTTTGGAGAAACAAGGAATCGAATCATAGGTACGTACTGGTTCAGGCTTTGGCACTTCAGTTCCTCAGTTATTGAGGAGCTGCCAGAGACTTAAGGACTCTGGTGAATTCCTTACATGGCAAGCTTGGATCAGGTGCTCAGTGTCAGGTGTGCTTAAAGTGGAGCCATGCTGAAAGAACAGGCTACATTGTCCCAAACTATCATAGATGGAATGGATAGCAATTAGCATATTTGTGAGTTCGACAATGGCGCAAAGTGAAAGCTTTTGGCCAAGGGTGAATGACATCAAACATGTCAGAGTTTGGGAGGCCCCTGAAGACTCTTGCTCCATTCATAGGCGCTATCCGATATCTATGCCCTATCTATAATTTAACCTATCCCCATCCTAATCGTCCTAATATAATTTATGCAAAACGATGGTCTGTAACATTTAATATTTGGATTGGGTTACGTAGTTTATCTATTATTAGGCTCAATGAAACAAGTGATACATTATCATATTTTACTCTTGTGTTGCAACCATATTATTGTGGCTATTTATTTTTAGATGATTATATATATGCTCTGCTTTGATTTTTTCTTCTGTGTGTGATTATGATGTGTACTAGCATTGTTTGATAACTGAATTAATGTTGATATTGAAAAGATGTACAGAGGTCAACGTATAATTTCTATTGGTGTTGTGGCTATGAGATTTATACATTATTGTTTTTTGTGATAGCCATAAGGAAGAGGAGCGAACCTCTTTTTTGGTTTCTGGCAGTTTGTTATCGATCTATGTTCGGTGAGCTCTGCATCTAAGCTGCTCGAGTTTCTGCTTGAATAAAGAAGATTTATATTAAGGGTATTATTACTAAAACTCCTAAGTTTTTGGCATTTCTCTTATATGGTCCTGTTCTTGGAATTTGCTTTATATTATGAGACTATACATCTTAACTATGTATTATGATTAAAATTGGTTTTATAAGAGTTTGCTTGTTGGCTATTCATCAAAAGGGGGAATATTGTTGATCCCTAAGTTTTTGGTAGATGAATTGCACTCCAACCAAGAAGCAACTCTATGTGTTAATGATCTAATATGTGTGTTTAGTGATTGTGTTTAAAGGTTTGCCTAAGTTTCAAGAAGTCCTTAACTGTGAGCAAGGACTCCTTTAGATAGAGGAAGAAGTTCCTGTGACTTGATTGAGCTTTATGGAAGAACTCATAGGAGAAGTTCGAAGTTCAAGGAAGGTTGAGTTGCCTGTGGAAAAGAATGATTTGACATTTGGGTCAATATGATTTAAGGGTTCATAGATTGTATTGTTACTTGCTTGTGTTATATATATGAATGTTGCTGTCGTCTAATTTGGATAAAAAGGATAAATATATATTAAGCTTCTTGTCGATTTTAATTTATTAAGGAATTTTCAATTCGTTATTTTTGCTGACAATATGATATTTGCTGCTAAGTATAGCCTAGGAATTTGTTTAAATATGGATTTGATATAATTTATTAGTCTTTTTTCATAAAATATTTAAAGATTTTGTTTTTCTGTTATGATTGTATTTCTTAAAAACTATATTATTATCTTTCCTTTTTAAAACGTTTTATTCTTTAAAATATGTTTTTCTATTTTAAATCGATTTTTGATAAAAAGAAAAGCCATTATAATAGGAAAATTGGTTATGAAGAAAACGTGTGGCTAACTACTGAGATTTAAGGACTTAAGAACGTAATTCTGATATATAGTGATCGTGCGAGTTGTTATGGAGGCGTTGCTGGTTCAAGTCACTATAACAGTTAAACTCCTAAAAAGAGGGAGTTTATAGTGTGGTTAGTGGTATCTTTATGCTTCTTCTACGCATTTTCATGCATCACATTATAAATATACTCAGTTTGGAAATTAACAACAGACACCTTGAGCAAAGATTCAATAGAGATTATATTTCATATTACTGCAAGCATTAGGTTTGTTTACTTGAGTTGTAAGTGCCTTCTTTCTGTTGATTGAGCTGTGGGGTTGTGAGAGAGATTCATAGCAAAGAGGGATTTCAAAGACAATCGAGTTTTTATGAGTAGTTGTGACCAACAGAGGGGTTGGTTACGAGGGTTTTCTAGAAGTTCTTGTGTAACTGTAGAACGGTGTCTTAGATTGTAAATTAGGTGTTGATCTATTATAATAGAACGAAAGTCCTGTGTTGCAATCAGGCTCACAGTTTTTGAATTTCGGTCTTGGCGTTTGTCTTGAAGGGTTTTCATGTCGTTATGGAAAATCCTCTTTGCTCGGTTTCTTTCATTAAGTTTTCTTTTAATTTCCGCTAAAATGTTATCTTAAGTTCCTTCAATACAATTCAACCCCCCCTCCCTCTTGTATTGTTCAGTCGATCAACAAGTCCAATGTGCATCTATTTTTGTTAAGAACCCACATAAGTTAATTTGCAAGGTTAGGGTTAAAACGAAATTTTTGTTGTTGTCTTTTTTGACAATGGACTCGCAATGACCGAGTAAGAGGCTGCTAGATTTGCGGGGGGTGTTGTGCAATACTTCACCCTTATCCTTGTCCCTATTTAAGACCTTTGGTGCAACTACAATCCATGGGAGTCCTCGGCTGATTTATGCAATTATGGCAAGGCTTAAAACGGTTTCGTAGTCATCTACTCGTTTCGAGTATAACACAACTCCAGGCAGTACTCCAACTATAGAAAAGCAGAACTCAATTCTAGCAAAAAACCGAGTCATTAACTAATTGTACCTGGGGCAGAGGGACGACGGCCCGGTGACGCTTAGGCCCGTACAGTTTTTTGGCGACTTCACTAGGGAGTTCACTAAAGTTATTACTTTAGTGATGTGTGGACAATTACTCAAAATGTTAATGGCGAATTCAGCTTTCTAATCGTACGGCCTGTGTTAGGCAATCCTGCATTTACACGGAATCTTAGGTCGTTGAACTGGGTTTCCGTTTTTCTAGGCTCAAGTCTCTATAAGGTGTGTTCTAAGCACTTGAAGCACAAGTACCAGGGGGACACGCTTAAGATTGGCGCTGTGGCACTACCTATGTAACCATTCTTAAGCTTGATGCCATCCCACCATGAAACGCGCGGTGCGTGCCATACAAGCGTAATGGTTTAAGACCTCCTTTGATCATCACAGTAGGTCTGGATGTGTTAAGGACCTTTCTAGGGCCTAGTCATGGGACCCACTTAACACCCGGACCGACCAGTCGATAACGTATCAACAGATCTAGGTGGCTGGACATTTCTTTTTCAATTTTGGGCATATAGGATCATGCTAGTGTGACAACATTCTGTGTTGTTTAGCTGACTAAGGACCTTAGCTTTGCATATAAAACAAACAACGAGTCATGTAGAGTCGTATATTTAGTCTCATATAGCAAGTGGTCTTCCTTAGGCGTCGTAATGTCAAATGGTTGTAAACTAGATCATTTTAGGCTTTTATGTCTTTTGCATCGCACAATTGTAAACGAGTGCCAAAACTCATTATTTCGCCTAAAAAAAATCAAAAATTAAAAAAAATCAGACAAAAAAAAAGAAAAAAATTCGAATAAAAATAACTGAAACAAAAGAAAAAAAAATTTAAATAAATAGAAGGCGAAAAGCGAATTTTGGCGGTTATTGCATTTTCTTTTTGAGTCAAGTCTTAGGAAAGGAATGATTACTATTAGGCCATGCATCTGAGTCTAGTCAGGAAGCAAGTCATGCACAGTTTTCAAAAATGAGTCTAAACACTCTCATGCAGGACAGACCATTTGCACGACACTTTTGTAGGTCAGGGAAGGCTAGCTCGAGCGGAACGGCTAGTTCCTATTCTTTGCATCAAAAGGAAGTTTAGGCACCACAAGTTAAGTCTCAATTCCTCACTCCACAAATGTGTGAAGAAAAGCAGCATACGCGCGAAACACTATAATGCGATCGCCCATAAACCATGCATAAGGGCTTGCTTCACTTCGAGCAGACAATTTGCCATAGTTCAACCTAGTCAACATGGTTCTTAACACAATGGCTAGTGAATGCTTGAGGTATTTCATCTACTCGTTGCGTATCTGTTACTCTCCATATTT
>SNQN01005549.1:16368-30196 GCA_008642245.1 Bassia scoparia | reverse complement strand
CTATGAGTGAAAGAAATTGACTTTTATCAGTAGACACGTGTCTTGAGCAACCATTGTCCAAATACCAATATGGCTTTCCTTTCACTCTAACCTGCACAAACAAATCAAAGTTTAGTCATAGGAACCTAGATTTTCTAGGGTTCCTTGTTCTTTTGAACTGGTTTGACTCTGTCCTTTSTTACCTAGATTTGTTTCACACTTGTCCCTTTGATTTTATCATGTTTTTGCTTAGTCTAGCATAAATCAATCATATGTCCATTCTTACCGCAATAGGTGCAAACCTTCATGTCCTTTACAAACACATAKTTACCTCGCTTGAATTCAGAAATCCAAGCACCATCTCTGCCTAACTTTTGTGGCTGTTGGGAGCTAGAACCATTATACCCTAATCCAAACCTCTGAGAATTTCCAGATTGAGAGGTTAGGATATTTAGAGTACTTTGAGCATCAAGCAACCTGTTCATTTGTCTTAGGCAATCACTTAGATCCTATTCCTTGGTTTCAAGTTTCTTAAGTTGAGCTTCATTAAATTTTGCAACAATGGCAAGATCCAATTTTGCCCTATGAAACTCATCATTGAGTTTTGAAACCAATTCCAGGTCTGGTTCATTAGTGGTCTCAACGTTTTTGCCTTTTTGTAGTTTTTATATTTCGCCTTAAAGATCACAGGTTTTACCTTCATATTCTGAATGTAAAGATTCAATATCAACATCTTGATTACCAGAGGCAACTTCGGTGTTGGTATTTTTCTTTAAATTGAATATTTCAGATTGTAATTCACATATCTTACCCTCATATTCCAAACACAAATCTTCGACATTAACATTTGCACCAGTAGTGCTAGCAAGAGAGTTTTTATATTCATATKCTCTTTGAACAATTCCTAAACATCATCAATAATATAGTTATGAGCTTGAATTTAATCGGCATGTTCTAAAGTTAAACTCTTCTGTTTAAGCAACTCGAACTTTATTCCTTCCATTTCAGCATCCTTAAGTTTACTAAAACCTTTGTCATTGTTTTGGTAAAAAWTTTCTCCWGTAAAATCTGATTGTGGTTTTAGTAACTCAAGTTCCATATTCTTCTGATCTAAACTTATTTCATGCTCTGAATTTTTTTCTTTTAGTTCTGTACAAATAAGTTCAAGTTCAGCAGAACGACATTCACTTAGGTCTAAATTTCGTGTTGCTTCTTTTAATTTTTTCTTGTTAGCCTTATTAGCATCATTACCTTTAACATTTTGTTCTATAGCTGAATCTATAAAACTTAATAACTCATCTCTATCAAAGTACCTCATTTGATCTTGCATTTCAGAGATATTTAATTGTTTCTCATTTGAAGAGATGCTTCCTGCCATAAGACACATGTGACCTTTCTTTAGAGAACTGGTTTGTCTCTGGTCTACGTCTCACAACCTAGTAGTTACACAAGCAAGAGCCTCGTCCTCCTCGCTTTCACCACCTGAGTCTGATTCTCCCCAAGCAGCAAGCATGACTCTTTTAGTTATCTTCCTCTCACGTTATCCTCCATTGTCATTTTTCCATGCTGCACAATCTTTTATCATGTGTCCAGCTTCACCACACTTGAAGCAACCATTGCTGGTACTGGTCTTCTTTGAGTTACCCTTGTTAACCAAAGACTTCCCTTTATACTGAGATCTAAGACTCCTCTCGAATCTTCTTGCCATCAGACCTATCTCATCCAAATCTTCCTCATTCTCTTCTCCTTTCAAGGCTAAGCCACGACTCTTGGTTGTACTCTCTTCTTTTGAATCAACTAACATCTCATGTATCATTAAAGACTTAATGAGTTGTTCTACACTCAAGGTGGATAGATCCTTGCCTTCTTGTATTGCAGTAACCTTGGGCAACCATTTACTAGTTAAACTCCTTAGAATTTTTCTGACCAAATCTTCAGTGGTGAAGCTTTTGCCAAGAGATTTCAGTTCATTTATAATAGACATAAAACGAGTAAACATATCTCTTATATTTTCATCTCGATTCATATAAAAAATTTCATATTTCGACATAAGTATATCCACCTTAGATCTCTGGACTTCACTAGTTCCTTCATAGGCTAATTCTAGGGTTTCCCATATTTCTTTAGCAAAAGAGTATACTAAGATACGACTTACCTCATTGTCAGCAATACCTAGTTAAAGAAGAGAAATGGCTTTGGCATTTTTCTCAAAAGACTTCAGATCTCTGGAAGTGTATTCATTTTCTTTCTTCTTTGTGCCATCAAAATTAGCAGCAACCTTCCTTGGACCATTTTTGACAATGATAAATTTCTTCATGCAAATCTTTCACCATGGATAGTTAGTTCCGTTGAACTTGGGCAACCTTGATCTTCGGTTTCCATTTAACATATCTTTTGTAGACAACTGTATCTTCCTTCTCTAGATGTTACCCTTTCAAGAAGTTAGGCTCTGATACAAATTGAAAGTGCAGATTGTACTCAAGAGGGGGGTGAATTGAGTATATATGTATGTTGTAAATTTTTCAATTAGTTAAAAACCAGTTATGAACAAGTTCTCAAGCAGCGGAAAGTAAATGTCAGAAAATAAACAACACCAAGATTTAACGAGGTTCGACTTCTAATAAGTGTACGTCCTCCACTCACTCACTCTTTCATTAATAACCTCTGATTGACAAAAGAATACAACTAATTTGAATATGCACCTTTGCATAAACAGATCCTGAAGGTTTTATGATACTCAAGATGGGGGGGGTGAATTGAGTATCCTGTTCTCCCACTTATTTTTCTTTCTTTTCGAATTAAGTATGAGGAACCAGTTGGGCTATTCCTGTAAGCAGCGGAATGTAAACAAAATTATAAAGGACACACAAAGTTTAACAAGGTTCACCCAACTATTGGCTACGTCCTCCTACCCTATGCTCTTTAATTAATCTACTCCGAAAAACAAAGAACACACACACACCCTACTGTTTCCCTACTCCGGGAACCAACACACCCACACTCAACTATGAATGCGCACTCGACTTACACTTGTAAATCAAATTTTGTTTGAACTCACAAACACTCTCCTGGCTATCAACCCCTAAGTTGATTGCCTTAACAACTATGAGTTTTCTCTTTTTAAACTAACTTCAGAAAGGTAATAAGAGAATATAATATGCTCGACTAATGCTCTTGTGTATGACTCAAAGTAGGGTTTTTATGCTTTTGTGTTTTCTCTCAAAAATGCTTTCAGAGATGTGGAATTAAGGAGTATAGATGAGTATATATAAGCATGTTGACCTTAACCCTAGTTTCGTTAAATCTCTCTACTTGCCGAGCAAGGCAAGATGAGATTTAAGGAAAGCATCTATCTTGTTTGATTTGATCATGAACATAAAAACAAACAAGATAAATACTCCTAGGTTTAAGGTAACAAAATATATTCTCATCTATATTTCCAGCTGCATAAAATATTTTCAGAATAAATCTTTTACAAAATATTTTAGAAAAATCTTTTTCAAGCCGCAGCCATATTCCACTCATGGATACAGCTGGTTCCCCAGCCTGGTTCCCTAAATGAGTATGTTATGAATTCTGTTCCAATCTTGTACCAGAATTCATACCATAACTCAAAACACATATAAGCATTTAAAACAAAGCATATAAATCATACTATAGAGCATATTACATGAATTTCCTAGATTAAACATTTGAGAAGCATTTCCTCTTTTCTTCATGTAATCTTCAAGACCTTGAATCTTCCTTTGAATACTTCAATTATGAGCACAACCTCTTTCTTCGAATGACTTCGAAAGGTCTTCACACTTCAAGTCTTGGAATCAACCTAATTACTGAATATCTAACATGGTTAAGGTGCAATAAAAGGTATGTGACTGTTTTTCAGTATAACAGTCAAGGAAACAACTCCTACTAGTTCCGTACCAGTATATGAACTTGTGTTTATTCAGTTGTTCCCCATAGTAAGACAAGTTAGTTTCAACTTTAGCACATATAAGTATTAACTTGTCTGGGGAAACAAGTATCTTGTATCAGCTGGTTCCCAAACCAACTATTTTCACAATAAAGTGTCTTGTTTCTTACATCAGTTTGTCATCACTCAAAACCTAAGGAACTTAACAAATTCCCAATTTCCACCTATGGAAGTTCTATCCAATCACCAACTATGGTAATTCAAAATGAACTTGATCCCCGACCAAGTTCTCCGGCAAATTAAACTCTTAATCTTCTCACTTGACAACACTTTGTCTCTCAAATAAAAAGTAGCCTTAATGCTTGGAATGAGAGTAAATTAAAACATAAGTGTAGTGATAGATTGATGCTCGGTCGATATCAAGAGAGAGCTTTTGTAAATATAATTATCAGTTTTTGACTCATGTAAAAGTGTTAGGGTTTATGTGTACGAGCTCTTCTTACGTAAGCCTTTGGTAAGTATATTGCATGAGATCACAAGAATATATTTTCCTTGGAAATAAAATAATATTTCACGGAAAATATATTCTACTGATTTTATATGCAAGCTAATAAAATCAGCTTATGAACTCATCAATATACTTTCCATACTTAAGAGGCTTTCCTGCACAAAAACCCTTCCATCCGTTTATTTTCAAAATCAACTTTACGCGAAAATAAACTTTCCAAAAATATGGATGTTAGGAAGTAAACTTGAGAGGAACGGTCTGGAATTGTTTCCAAATTGTTCCCGTCAACTCAATTTACTTGAAGTTATCTATAACAAGCAACCGAGATTACTTGCTCAACTCTTTAATATTGACCTTTATAATGCATTTTATCAATCCAAAACTACTAACATTACAACTAAGACCTAAATCTATAACTCTTGAAGGCTTGGTCTTCATGCAATCTTCGAGATGTAGCTTCATGCGCTTTATCTTTACAATCTTTTAACTAGAGTCTTTTATCTACACATGCAAACAGAACTTGCATATCTATTTTAGTTTAAAGTGGTTTGTCATCATTCAAAACTCAAGGTAGGAACTCAACGTAAAAGACATGGAGTCCTTCGCCTTTCTTTATGCAATTATAGGCAACGCGTAAAACGGGTTCCGCAGCTTCCCAAAAGAAGTGCGGTGGCGACTTCCTCTACTCGTTTTGAGTATAAACACACAACTCCAGGCATCTCTCACTATGCAAAAGCAAGAATTCAATTCTAGCAAAATCCGAGTCATCAACTAATTGTATCCCCCGGGGCAGAGGGACCGGGCCAAGTATGACTCGGTGACACCCCGACACCTGTATGGTATTGCAATGGTATGCCATTGATACTTGAGTTGTATATGTGTGTCTGTTCATCTTCATCTTCAATAATCACAAAGTGCGGTGTGGGTTTTTCTCCCGATTCTTGGGTTTCCCACGGGCCACGATAAATCTTGTCTATTCACTCATTTATGCTTTGTTTACTTATTTTCTAGGTTTTAAATATTTCGGTAGAATTGTTAGGTAGCTAGGATATATCACTTATTAGTCGAACACATGCGTTTTACTCCTTGACATTTGGTTTCAGAGCCGGAGTTTACGGGGCTATCCAGGGTGTTTTTCGTGGTCGTGGTTGGCTTTGTGTTTGGTTAGACTAGTTGCATGTGATAGGTGATCCCTAAATTAACAATGGAAGTGGGTAAAACTAGGATTGCGGTGTTTGATGGAAAATATTTCGGCTTTTGGAAAATTTAGATTGAGGATTATTTGTATAAAAATGATCTTTGTCAACCACTAGAGGATAAGCAACCGAGCGGGATAAATGAGTCGGAATGGAAAGTCATGGACATAAAAGCACTATGAGTTGTGAGATTTACATTAGCTAAGAATGTAGCTTTTAATGTTAACGATGAGAAAACAACAGAGGGGTTAATCAAGACTTTGTCGAGCATGTATGAGAAGCCCTCGGCGATGAACAAAGTTTACTTGATACGTCGGTTGTTTGACTTGAAGATGGAAGTTGGAGGCTCGGTCGCAGAACACATGAACGAGTTTAATTTAATATTGGGCTTGCTATCTTCGGTAAAGATAAACTTTGATGATGAGGTTAGGGAATTGATCTTATTGTCATCACTACCTTCATCATGAGAGACGGTAGTTCCCATGATTAACAACTCTTGTGGGAAAGAGAAGCTAAAATGTGATGATGTACGAGATTTGATCTTAAGTGAGAGCACTCAAAGAAAGGATTCGGAGTCATTTTTCGGTGAGGTCTACGTGTCTGATGAGAGGAGTAGAGGACGAAAAAAAGGTGGGTATGCAAAGGACCACGTGAGATAAAAAAAATATGAGGACCGGGGAGATTGAATAAAGCTAGGTTGAAGTGTTTTGAATGCTGCGAGGTAGGGTATTTCAAACGTGAATTTTTGATGTTGAAGAAGGAAAAAGGCAAAGAAAACAACGGTGATGGTGAAGCTTCATCGGTGATTGAGTATGATTTGGAGGCATTAGTGGTCAGCACGAGTTACTCGTCGGGGTCTAGGGTCCTTGATTCTTGTTCTTCATTTAACTCCACCTCATGTAGGGAGTTGTTTCGCAACTTTGAATCTGAGAAGCTCGGGAAGGTCAACCTTGCCAATGGACAAGACATGAAGGTTTATGGGAGTGGTGACATGAGAGTTGAGCTCATGGGTGGCATGTTGGAGTTGAAGGATGTCAAGCTAATTCCCTCTTTGAAACGAAACTTGATATTAGTGAGTAAACCTGACAATGCCGGGTACAAGGTGTTCGTTAAGAAGGGGTCTTGAAAGATCATCAAAGGGGCTCGAGTTCAAGCACGTGGGATGATGGATGGTTCCTTGTACACTTTTGCAAGCACAAAGGTAGCAAGGAGGGAATTCGGTACTTCACGGAAGGTTTTGTTTATTACGAAGGCCATTGGAGATGGGGGTGAGGATCGTGATGAAGATGCCTCAAACTCGAACAAAGACATGCAAGAGGTGAAGGAGGCACGTGGTGGATCTTAGGGTTTAATCAAGACTTTGTCGAGCATGTATGAGAAGCCCTCGGCGATGAACAAAGTTTACTTGATACGTCGGTTGTTTGACTTGAAGATGGAAGTTGGAGGCTAGGTCGCAGAACACATGAACGAGTTTAATTTAATATTGGGCTTGCTATCTTCGGTAAAGATAAACTTTGATGATGAGGTTAGGGAATTGATCTTATTGTCATCACTACCTTCATCATGGGAGACGGTAGTTCCCATGATTAACAACTCTTGTGGGAAAGAGAAGCTAAAATGTGATGATGTACGAGATTTGATCTTAAGTGAGAGCACTCAAAGAAAGGATTCGGAGTCATTTTTCGGTGAGGTCTACGTGTCTGATGAGAGGAGTAGAGGACGAAAAAAAGGTGGGTATGCAAAGGACCACGTGAGATAAAAAAATATGAGGACCGGGGAAATTGAATAAAGCTAGGGTAAAGTGTTTTGAATGCTGCGAGGTAGGGCATTTCAAACGTGAATTTTTGATGTTGAAGGAGGAAAAAGGCAAAGAAAACAACGGTGATGGTGAAGCTTCATCGGTGATTGAGTATGATTTGGAGGCATTAGTGGTAAGCACGAGTTACTTGTCGGGGTCTAGGGTCCTTGATTCTTGTTCTTCATTTAACTCCACCTCATGTAGGGAGTTGTTTCGCAACTTTGAATCTGAGAAGCTCGGGAAGGTCAACCTTGCCAATGGACAAGACATGAAGGTTTATGGGAGTGGTGACATGAGAGTTGAGCTCATGGGTGGCATGTTGGAGTTGAAGGATGTCAAGTTAATTCCCTCTTTGAAACGAAACTTGATATTAGTGAGTAAACCTAACAATGCCGGCTACAAGGTGTTCGTTAAGAAGGGGTCTTGAAAGATCATCAAAGGGGCTCGAGTTCAAGCACGTGGGATGATGGATGGTTCCTTTTACACTTTTGCAAGCACAAAGGTAGCAAGGAGGGAATTCGGTACTTCACGGAAGGTTTTGTTTATTACGAAGGCCATTGGAGATGGGGGTGAGGATCGTGATGAAGATGCCTCAAACTCGAACAAAGACATGCAAGAGGTGAAGSAGGCACGTGGTGGATCTTAGGGTTTGTTTGACATTACGAATGGTATTGCGCTCGGGTGGGAGCATGGAAGGATGGCTCATCGACTTCGAAGCAAGGTAATGTTCCTTGAAATTGATGATGATCCAACGTTGGATGTTACCTTGGGTTAGTTTCCTTGTTGAAAGGATTGMTGATTAGTTGTGATTGGTTGATGGATGTTAACGTAGTCTATTCCTAGAATGTATGTTTTGTGTATTTTTTTCTGCTAGATTAAACCCATCTCTAGGTGGGAGCTTGTTGGGTTTAGGTGTAGTGGAGGAAGGATAACCGGAGCTTGGTGCAATAGAAAAAGAGCAGAGGAAATAAACTGCAGATGGGGCGCGGTGGGTGTCRTCCCTGTAGTTTAGTTCTTTTATTCTGGACCCTAGGCGTGGGGGGCGCCCTCTTWGGCGTGGTGGGCGCCTAGGTCGCAGTATGCACGTGRTGTGTTTTAGTGACCRACGGTGGGTGATTAATTGGACTCCTGTTTTGTTCTATTGCAATGAGAGTGATGACTCTTGCTAGTTTAGATGAGGTTTCATTCTAATGGGTCTCTTTGACACTCATATAGACACTTCATGACATATAAGCAAGTAAGACATGGAAACAGCTAGAGAGAGAAACGCAAGGGAAACACAACAAGAATACTCAGAATTGCTATACACTTAATTTAGGGGTTTTGGGATAGTTTTAGGTGTGTGTGATCCGAAACTTGTAAACACTAGTTGGAAGAGGTTTTGGGAGGCAAATTGAGAGTGGTTASTAGTGTGGATCCTAGTTGATTACTAGCACAAGTTGTAAACTATAGTGGTTAGATTAAGAAACTTGTGAGATAGTARTGCAATGGTATGCCACTGATACTTGAGTTGAGTATGTGTGTTTGATCAACTTCATCTTCAATAATCACAAAGTGTGGTGTGCGTTATTCTSCTTATTCTCGGGTTTCCCATAGTAACTCTTATCTATTCACTCATTTATTCTTTGTTTACTTATTTTCTAGCTTTTACATCTTTCAGTAGAATTGTTAGTAAGCTAGGGTATATCACTTATTAGTCGAACAGTACAGGTGCGTTCCTCGATAACTACTACATAATACCTTATTACTTYTTACTTTCTCTCTCCTCACAAAYCTATATATATCACTCTCTAACAAGTATTGCCTAAAATTATATGATTGTCATTGCTAAAATCACATGTTACAAATAATTACAAGAGTACCCCTAAAGTCAACTACGTTAGAMAGTCAACGCCGGTCAAAGGAAGGGTGAGCTYGCACTCTAGACATTCTGTCTTCTGGGCCGTTTCTTGAAGTGGAGTTGAGCAAGTGCTCAATTGGGTTGAGCAGCCGCTCCAAACTTTCTGAATTTTGGCGAGTTTGGGAGGAGCAGCTGAGTCGGCGCTTCAGGGGGTGAGCGAGCGCTCATAAACTTTTGACTACTACCGGAAAAATGAGGGAGACTGAGCGGGTGCTCAAGGGCTGAGAGAGAATCTCTTCTGCACCAAAATCTTTGTAAAAAACTACGCTTCAAGAGGTGAGTTTTGGCTTAGTGCCCTACGGCCTCCAAGAATGTGCGTTTCTGGATTTCTGATTTCCTTGGTTACGATCCGTGAACATAAATTTTACTAGCATAAATTTTGCCTCGAAGTTCTAATTTCAACCTATGAATACTTTGGAAGCACAATTTAGAATCTACTTTCCAATGGCATAAGTCTCACTTTCAAAATCAAAACACGCAAAAAGATATGGCTCGAAGAGAGGTTAAGCACCAGAAATGACATTTAAGCACATTCATGTAAAACAATTTCATGGACTTGAAGCTATACACAATTTGCATTTGAGAGCATAAGAATAGAAATAAAGAGAAAGTAAACTAAAACATAAGAACTATTAAAACCACTGAAACTCTACAAACTATACAAGTGGAAATCTAGCCGAAAACTAGTAAATGATGTCGAAACACACAAAAAAGGAAAAGTAGGAGAGAAATAAGGGTTGAATGTGACACTTTGGAAATTATAACTCCCCAAATTGGAACTTCGGCGTGTCTCAAGTAAGCAAAACAAGAAAGAAAGAAGGAACTATACACTAACTCACTTCCGTAGGAAACGGTCACTTTGGCAAAGTGTCAAGCTTTTAAAACCGAGTCGTAGGAGGACAAGGTTGGTCCGTGAGGGTTTAAAGAGAGGTCCCATAACTCCTAAATAAAGAAAACCAAGGCAAGGTTTTCGAAAACACATAAAGAAACTCAAGTGGAAAAACAAAAGAATGTGAAAGGTGGTAGAAATTCAATGTGTCTTTGGAAATGGATTTTTAGGATTAGGGATGCTATAGAGGATAAGGATGTTCCCCAAGGAGTCAAGAAAGTATCAAAAACTATCACAAAGTGTATGCACTTAGCAGAGCATGCATGAAATAAGTCACTTCTATTCCTCTCTCCAAAGTTTACATACCTCGGCTTCACGACAGCTTGGTGCAACTCATAGTCAAAGAAAGGATCAAATAGATAGGAGTACTCAACATTAGGTAGAGTAATGACTTAGACATCAAAATGACAAATGAAACCTCCACATTTTGGACTAAACTGAAAGTCAAAGGGATTTTGTTTGCAATGTTGGCAATAAGTAGGTGTGGACAATGCATTTTTGGTTTGGGTGGTAATGCTAGCAGTGAGTTTACATCAAACCAAAACTTTAGGGAAAAATTCTCAATTAAAATCAACACACACTTGGGAGGCAAGCTCATTTTGCACTTGATTTTTCTCCATTTCACTTTGCCAATTTGAAATTTGAGATATTCATTTTTTGTGTTTTTTTTTTGTATCACTTGGGTGTCTATTTAACTTTACTTGCATTACTAATGCATTCCTTTACAAAAAGACTACACTGTCAGATTCATAACTTAGGCCTTTTACAAACAATTAACACACAACTTGATTCTAAAGGTCAAAAATGTGAAATTTGGCTTGAGGACATAAGGATGCTAACAAAAAGTGGAAGCCAAAGGGTTGCAAGAACATGTAACCTAAATAAACCAAATATGTATGTGGAAAATAAAGAAATAGAAAATTAAAATGGAAATTAATTTAATGTAAACAGAAAATGAATGCCTTATCAACCTTGGGTAGTTCGTTCTAGGCTTGAGAAAATCAAGTAAAATGCAAGATAATGACTCTAGGGCAAACATCAATTTTGTGGATTTGTGAATTTTTTTCTTACTTGGTACAAAAGATCAACCTCTGCAAGGTTTTCAAAATCAACAAAATCACAAGCAAGTCCCTAATCATCAACAAGTAGTGCTGGTTTGCAAGGGTTTACCACAAGGAATAGTCAAAAGGCGTACCACAAGGTTGTCATTAAAGAATTCCTAGGATTCAAGCTTGATGACTTAAGTTCGAAAATGGTGATTTTCAAAGATAGAAACTAGCAAGCTACAGTCAAGGGAAAATGAGTTGTACATACTAAAATTCCATCATAGCTCAATCTAAGAGAAAACATAATTTACACACTTTTGCTTGAGAAGAAAAAAAGAAAGAAAGGAAACGAAAATCGTTTTGGCCTTTTTTACTTTTTTCGATTTTTGTTGGATTCTCCAACTTTGTACAAATAAAAACAAAAACACAAAGCATATATACAAGCAAAACAAGCCAATGGATATATACTAGGAAATGGAGAAACTTAGAGATACGTTTCACACTAGTCTTTATCACCCCCTTATCACTTTCAACAATTTAAATGAAGTCAAGGATACTACAAATTATTCAAGGGGATATCACCCACGTGCAAACGATAATGCAATAATTAAAGAGATGGAGTTAGAAACGTTATCTCAAGGGGGACAACCCTACGACTCGCAAGCACATAATCCAAAGTGGTATCTCCATTAAAAGAAAAATCCTAGAATCTAGCCAAGAAAGTTGCAATAATTAAAGAGATGGAGTTAGAAAATGTTACCAAGCCGCATCAGATCGCGCCTCGAGGTTTATTTAAATTCTCAAGGTACAACTAAGTATAAACCCTTCTCGTCCTGACTCTACTAAAAATAGCAGTATAGGTAAGTCAGGGTCGAATCCTCGAGGAAGCAATGGTTGTGCCAAAATACAATCGAAATGAGTCAATAATAATTTTTTGGAAGTTTTAGTATCAGCTAAGTAATCTACTACTATCAACTACTAGCAAGTAAATTTAACAAAGGATTAAGACTAAACAAGTAACAACCTAAGAAAAGCGCTCGGGTTAGGGAACACTTGGCAAAACTATCTTATTTTAATAAAATTCGGGTCATGAAAGGGTCAATCACCTTGCTTAGGGCATGGACTTACACTGAGGGTCACTCTCACGCACCACAGACACCGCCTACCCAATACCGCCACGGTAGTCGGGATCAAGAGCTCAACAAGTATTTGCTATCCTAATAGTCACTCTCGTGCAATACTAACATAGCAAAAGTAGCAACATGAAGGTGGTCAATTCTCACATCAGTCATGAGGCACCTTGAAGGTTTAACAAGTATCCCCTCCCTTAGCTAAAAATCTAGCCTAGAAGAGCAAGCATTGAAGAAATAACAAAGTAAGACAATAACTCAACATCTAGCAGGAAACCAATATTTGCAATCAATTAAAAACAACAATCTAACAATGTTGAGTTCCCTAGTGTTTRGAGTGATGACAAATAYTTACAAGAACAGGTATTTTGGTTTGATGAATGCAGCTGGTCTYAACAGTTGAGCTACTTTTCTTGGTCARRTGAAAGATAGTGACATGTATGCTAACAAGTTATATTGTYCAAATTGTTATATGTGTTTGGCATATYGGAATTCCAACTATTGAAGCAGAAAGTCCTTCGAGGAAGACTCGWGAAGATAAAGATTATATTGAAGATCAAGGAAGCTTCGAGAAGTTGAAGAACATTGAAGAWTAATTAGTTCTAGGATTAGAAGAAGTCTTCTTGTTGTATTAGTGCATGAATGTGTTTGTTGAGTGCTTGTATTATTGGTTGATGGCATTGGGCTTCGAACTTTCTCTCTAAGAGTTGAAGGCAACTAAACCAYTTGGTTGGTTGACTTTGACCCTACAAGTTGMSAGAATAGTTGTACTGTTCTCACAATGCGGATCATCTTGTCGAGTAAGAAAAGATTTTTGAAAAGTTTTCTTAAAAATATTTTTTGGAAACTTTTTCTTAAAACGGTTTTATGGAAACTTCAAAGATGATTTGGTGGGAATATATGTTTGGATATATGGTAATTACTTGAGATGCAATTAAAGTAACATAAGATWTTATATGATCTTATATGGAATAATATCTTATGGGACTTTCCTAAAATATAGGGAGTAGATATGTCTTTATTTATCTCCTATATTCTAGGGTTGCATCACTAGTAATTGCTAGGCCTTTGTCTATAAATATCCATGCATATAMACTCACAAAATAACACTTCTCTCCACATTCTTAAAAGGTGTTTCTTTGAGAGAAAGAAAGAAAGTGCAAAGTCTTAAGCCTAGTTCAAGCAAGTACAATTCATACACACAAGTGCACAAAAGAAGTTGAGCGTTCATATACTCTTGTAAACTCAGTGAGTAAGTAAATTGAGAGATTGGCATTGTGTTGAATCACATAAGAAGGGGTTGGTGATTGGGTAGCAATTGTGAGTTCAGTTGCGAGTGCTTGTGAGTTCAAGTGCGATCTAGCACACTTGGGTTGAGTGTGGGGTGACAATTGTATGTGTGAGTTTACGTACATTGTAAAAATAACTTCTCTCCACATTCTTAATGGTTCTTTGAAGAAAAGAAAGCT
>SNQN01005548.1:24757-43714 GCA_008642245.1 Bassia scoparia | reverse complement strand
ATCGACCGTTTCTTAAAATGGACGGAAATTACCGACCGCCTACGTGGCATTACCGACCGTAGACGGTCGGTAAATGTATTACTTTAAAAAAATTAAAATCGACCACATGGTCGGTTGCCTCACTAATATTATTTTTAATACCCTCTCCCCTCTTTTTCTCCTTATTTCCTTACTCTCCCCTCACTCTCTCTCTTTSTCTCCTGATTTTCGGTTTTTAAATCTAATTTTGAGTTTTCTTTTTTGGGGTTTGTAATTTGGTTTCGAAATTATGGGTTTTTTTCATGTTCTTCTAAATTTGTTTGCAATTTCCGATTTTCGAGTTGTTTTAGTCTAGGGTATTTTGTTTCATTTTTCATTTTTTTTTGTTTCCCAATTTCGTGTTTTTTCAATCTTTAAATTTATGTGTTTTTTTTGTTTTTCGATTTCGTTTTTAGTTCGTTTTTGTTTACGTAAAATTTCAGATTTTAGATTTCAATTTTTCATTTTTTTTCATTTTTCGTTTTTTAAAATTTCAGATTTCATTTTAAGTAGTTTTGTTTTTGGGTTTTTCTGAAGTTGATGTTACTAGACTCTTTTATTTTATTTTATTTTTGGGGTAAATTTTTGTGTTTATGACAATTTAATTTCTGATTTGTTTGATGTTACTGATTTTTTTTATATGTTTTTTTTTTTCAATATTTGGGTATGCTTTCTGTGTTTGATCTTGTTTTTTTTTTGTTCTTGCAGGTGGTGATTTTCAGATTATTTTCAAGTAAATTTTTATTTTAAATTGTTAACAATAAGATATGTAAATGTAAATTTATTCGTATTCTTTGTATATTTTGTATTATATTTGTATCAATAATAATATGATGGTTATTTTATATCAATATAATATGTAATTTCAATTTCAGATTGTTTGTATATTGTTGGTTGTGTTGTATCAATAATATCATGGTTGTTTSATATATCAATAATATGAAGTATTAAATATTAGTTGCATAAAAAAAAGTAGCTAAATTTTGGGATATGTAAATAAAAATGTTTATGAGCATTACAAAACAAATAAAAAAAANATGTCAGACTTTGTCTCGTACCTCATTGAGGGTTCCTTTATTTTGTAGGTGCGTGGGACCCACATGTCTCCCTTTTTGGGTTTAAGGTGGGACCTGTTAGATGCCACGTGGCGCAGGGACAGTGTCAATTAATTGATTTAGTTTGAGGACATTGACAAAATCTCCCAAATTTATAAGGTTATGTTATCCGCACTCCACAAATCACTATCCGCATGTACTCTCATTTTCTCACGTGAATAGTATTGTTCACGTGAGAGAGGTAGAGTGCAAATATTGATTTGTGGAGTGCGGATAACAATGAATAGTAAATAAGGAGTCCAAAGTTATAATGTCAAAACCTACACTCAAGATGAGATTTGAAATTTCTTACAAAACAGGCCAAGCACATCTTATAGAATTAAAGACAACAAGAATAAGATACACCCTTAAAAGTTTACAAAGTCTTTATCCTTGGAAATTTATTTATTGTATGTGTTTAGAACATGTTTGTTTGATTATTGATTTGTATGGTTATGGTGTTACGAACTATCAAACAAAGTACAATATAAAGGAAAATGTTGGGGTAGTACGACATTGTCATGTGAAGTAATATCAGTTATGCTCTGTGTCGTTTCACCGTTGCTAGGTTAGTAGTTTTTTCAACTACAAATGGTGGTTTAATTTACCTTTAATGTATGTATATTATATTTATTATGTTATTAAGTCATATGAAAATAAGAGAAACTACTCTATTCATGTTTGGAAAAAGGTTTCTTTCCATCTTAATATCATCATCATTGCAACCATAAACACGTTTGTTCTCATTTAATTGGAGTGAATCATACAAGCATGATTCTCTTTATTTTTTATTGTATTTCGAAAGTAGACTCTATAAAATCCGTGTCTTAGTGATAGAATTGGAATATCACTTTGGAAAAATATTTCATACACACCTCAAAGATTTTTATCGTTATTTATTGTCTTCTATCTTTATGACCCTTGTAATTCTTAAATTTTCCCAACATTTAGTAGAGTATGTGTTTGGTAACAATAATCAATACGCATGGTATTGAAATATAGTTTCCAATTGATTCATCATTAACAACCTTAATTTAAAAAGTTATTTAAAGGACTAGTGGGTAAATATTATTACATCCCCTTTATTAACAGATTGATTAATTTAAATAGTTTGGGTTGGTTTGTGATTCCATCTCCTTTAAATAAGTGGATCGACATGAATCCAATCTAGGTTGATCTATTGCAAACTCTTTTTTTATGGTGCAAATCTATTGCAAACTCTTTAAATGCATGCGAGGGGAAAGAAACACATATCAACTCATCAAGTGTTTATTAAAAAAGTTCGACACACTTGAGGCTAGACCTCAATGTAAAAAATTTGTTTATTCATCCAGTAAATTATCCACTCTTAATTGTGATTGGTATAAAGTTGTAATGGTGGAATCTCACCAAATTTAAAATTAATATTTTAATATATCATTAAGTAGTGGATTGATTATCTAGTGGGTAGGTGTGAAATAGGTCCCCTCAAAAGTTGTCACGTGTTTATTGTAAAGTTTTACACTTGAATTGAGGCTCCCTAAAAAAAAGTTTAAGAGTAAAAACTTTGTTTTTCCACCAAATAAACAACTCACCTTTAATTTGATTGTGAGTGGTAATAAGTAGTAATGTTGGAATCTCACTCAATTTAAAATTAATATTTTAATATACCTACAAGTAGTGCGTCGATTATCCGATGGGTAGACATAACCCACACTCTAGTAAATTATTAATTATAACTCAATTTGAACATTTCAACATGAAGCTAGTCTTTTGCGGGAAAAACTTTGTTTACCCATCTGGTAAAACTACTCACCCTCAATTATGACTATGAGTGGTAAAAAGCTAGGTTACACGGATTCAGATACGGGTATGGATATGGATACAGAACAGATACGAGATACAACAAAAGAAAATATATAGGATACGTATATGGCAATGAAACTTATAAAAAATTCTTTAAAAAATCTATAAAAAAAAAAGATACAATAATGAAATTAAGACTTACAAAACAAAATAACATAAATAAAAAAACTTCTAACAATTTTTATTCAATCAGTTAATCATTTAATCACCAATCGATTAATCATTCTAATAGTTTCAAACTTTCAAACAAAAGAAAATTAGGTTAACAAAACAAAAAAGACAACTCCAATCAATAACTATATACTAAGCAAAAAACAAGAGTGCACATGGGCTCACTGGTTAAAAAATTTCCTCCAAAATATTTTTCTTTTTTGTTTTTTTAAATTACTTAAATAACATATTAATTAAAAATCTAAAAGCTAATAAATAATATCTTTAAGCGAAAACCAAAAGTACACTCTCTCATTAAAAATTTTCCCTCCAAAACTTTTTTTTGTAAAATTATTTATATAAAATATTAATTAAGTCTATTAGCTAATAAATAATAAATAATATCTTTACTTAATTCTAGAGGATTCTTCTTATCAATATACGATTTATATTATTTATAAATTTGAATATCAATATTATAATATACGGAGTAACACATTAAACGAAATCCTATAATTTTTAAGCAAAAAAATTTGACAAAGGACATATCTTTTATAATATCATACGGAGTAATATTATTACCCGTACTATACAATACAATATTATCGTAATAAATTTTATAAAACACATATAACAATTGTAAATCAACTTTATACAGTAAAATTGGATTAAATTCTAAAACACATGATTATATCTTCTTCTGAATAGTACCAGATTCCTGTATGACTGAATTAACTATATACTAAAGCAGAAATCAAAAATGTCACGTGGCATTCTCTCATTAAACAATTTCCCTCCAAAACTTATTTCCTTTTTTATTTTTTTTTAAATTATTTATATAACATATTAGTTAAATGTATTAGCTAATAAATAATAAATAATATCTTTATTTAATTCTAGAAGATTCTTCTTATCAATATAAGATTTCTAATTATTTATAAAATTGTAATATCAATCAATATACTCCGTAATAACACATTAAACGAAAGCTATTCATTTTAAGCAAAATTTAGACAAACTATCTTTTATATCATAATAATATTTTACTCCGTACTATACAATATAATATTATCGTAATAAACTTTAATAACACACAAGAAAATAAGCTATTACCGACCGTCCAAAACAAATAAAAAACGGTCGGTAAAAACGCGGAGGCGGTCGGAAACTTTTACCGACCGTCAACGGTCGGTAAGTGACGGTCGGTATGGTTCTGGTCGGTAAATAAGACATTACCGACCGCTAAGCGATCGGTAAAATTGTACCGACCGTTATTACCGACCGTAACAAAGAACAGACTGTAATCTACGACGGTTTACAACGGACGCAAATTACCGACCGTTCACGATGGTCGCAGATTACCGACCGACAACGGTCGGTAATATATGGTTTTGCGACCGTTGACGGTCGGAAACTAGCTTGAAGTCACAATTATATCCTAACAAAATTGACAATTAACCATTACCGGACCGCTGAGCGGTCGGTAAAGTTGAATTTTTTTTAAAAAAATGAAAAATTGGAATCACAGTGTTTTGGCTCCAATTTATTAAACCAATGGTCGGAAATTCAGAACATCACAGCATTTAATAAATTGAAATAAACATAACATTTCATTTATAATTTCAAAAATCAAAAACTGGAAAATAAAACCAGGAGCAAAACTCATATTCATATTCACGTTACAAAGCAGCTTAACCCTAACAAAAAAAAAATATTCAGATTTCCTATCTTCACAAATTCTTCACGCGAAAACTCAGATTCACGCATGCTTCAATTATGTGTTATATGTCTGAAACAAAACAACACACAAAAAAAAGTCAGTAATTAAACACAAAAAAAGGAAAATAATAAAATAAAATGAGAAAAAAATCAGAATATAATCAGGAAAATAATGAATCAGAATATAAAAGGAAAATAATGAAAGTAATTTTCAAAAATGCATGAATTGGCGAAAATAAGAAAATCAAGCAATAAAAAATCGAGAATATTGAAAATCGAACACTATTTTTATAAAACCAAAGAGAAATTGACAAATAAGAAAATCAGCGGAAAGAAAAACGACAATATAAACCAACAAGGGAAATCAAAAAATAAGAAGAAAAAAAGTCAGATAATCGAAAACTAGATCTAAAAAACGAATTGGCGAAGGTACTTGAAAAGGTCAGAAATTTTTTTAAATCAAAAAGAAAAAAAAATCTAGATCTAAAGAATGAACTTGAAAACTTAAAAAAAACGAAAAAAAATCAGAAAAATGAAAAAACAAGATCTAAACAAAATCAAAAGGAAAATCAAAAAATAACTTTGAAAACCAGGTCTAAAGAATATAAAACAAATGAATATTAAGAGAAGGGGAAGGGAAAGAATCGGCGAAAGGCTTCACTGGGTTAGTGAGGAAGCGGCGAAAGGCGGCGAAGGAGCGGCGGAAGAGCGGCGAAATAAAAATAAAACTAACAACCTAGATCAGGGCGGCGGCGACGGCGACGGCGACGATCGTGGTTGCAACGGCGGCGGCAGCGACTCGACGGGAGCAAGTGACGGTCAGCTTCGGCCCAAAAAATTAAGAGGATGAGGAGTGAGAGAGTGAATGAAGGGATGAGAAGTTGAGGAGAGAGAGAGTGATGTTGAATGAGAGAAGTTGAGGAGAGAGAGAGTGAATGAAAAGAATGAAAAATGAAAAAAATGAAAAGAGTGAGGATGAGAGTGGGTAATAACTAATAAGTAATGTGTGAGTTGGGAGTTGTGACTTTGTGAGTGTGAGGCCCACGTTGTGGTCGGGCAAAATAAATTATAGAAATTAAGTTTACCGACCGTCAATGGTCGGTAACTCGACTTTGGCGGTCGGTAATATTTTTTTCCAAGTCAAAAATATGTATCGACCATATTTCCGACCGTATAACGGTCGGAAAAATTATAAACCGGACGGTAATCTCCGTCCAAATTAAAAACGTCGGTATATGTAAAAAACGGTCGGTAAATTGCGTCCAATAAAAACGGTCGGTAATATGATATGTACCGACCGTTTTTTTGACGGTCGGTAAAATCGTCGTTAATAACGCGGATTTTGTTGTGTAAAAACACAGATGACAATCGTAATTCAATTATACATTAACATTGGATTCAATTCTAAACACAAGATTATACTCTCTCTATGTACTGATGGAAGTTTAAAAGATTTCACTACTAATGAATAGTACCGAATTACTTGTGACATAAATTTAGTCAAATGACGGGAGTACAAAAGTACCCTACACATATTTAATTGAACTTTTTTTCTTTTTTAAAAAAAATTATTTATATAACATACCCCTCCGTTTTTTAATTGATGTACCAAACCATGTTGGATGGTGTTAGAGTTGATTGAGTTGGATAAAATAATTGAGTAATTTTGATAATATATTGAGTAATTTCGGTAAAGAGTAAATATATGTGAGTGAATTTTTTTGGGAAAGGTAATTTTGGGTAAATAGATTGGGTAATGTAATTAAAATTAAATATAGAAATGAGTAATTCATTAATGTTAGAGTAAATAAAATAAGTAAAAAGTAAAAGGTTATTTTTAGATTTGTTTGGAATAACTAATTTAAAATATCCCAAATGTAAACTGGAACAACTAAAAAATTGAGGGAATATTAATTAAATCTATTAGCTAGAAAATAGTAAATAATATCTTTACTTAATTCTAAAGATTCTTCTTATCACTATATAATTATAATTATTTAATAAAATTGTAATATCAATCAATATAATATGAGACATTAAACGAAAACTATTTATTTTAAGCGAAATTTGACAAAGTCATATCTTTTATTATATGATATTTATTATTCCATACTATACAATACATATATTATCATAATAAATTTTATAAAACACAATTGTAAATTGATTCAGGAATTGGACACGTGCATGGGATCTTGGACTAGTATTATGCACGGGTCCTGGTTAATGCACGGGTCATGGACTAATAGGTTTGTGCATAATAATATTAGGACCCGTGTATACAAATTCCATAATATTGTATAACATAATATTATAAAACAATCGTTTTAGATTCAATCTTGACAGTATTAAATTACATATTATTTTACTTTTTTTTTACAGTTTTCATGAATAATTTAGTAACTACCGTGCATCGCACGGGCGCTAAGCTAGTATCATATATTATAAACCATAATTATGTAAAATCTTTCACATCTCTTAAATCAGATATTCATAATTCATAATCACTTAATTAATCATAGTACACAACAAAAATCCGCGTATTAACAACGATTTTACGGACCGTCACGAAAAACAGTCGGAAAAGGTCATATTACCGACCGTTTTGTATAGGATGCAATTTATCAACCGTTTTTATAGATTTATCGACCGTTCTTAAATGGACGGAAATTACCGACCGCCTACGTGGCATTACGACCGTAGACGTCGGTAATGTATTACTTTAAAAAAATTAAATCGACCACATGGTCGGTTGCCTCACTAATATTATTTTTAATACCTCTCCCTCTTTTTCTCTTATTTCTTACTCTCCCCTCACTCTCTCTCTTTGTCTCCTGATTTTCGGTTTTAAATCTAATTTTGAGTTTTCTTTTTGGGGTTTGTAATTTGGTTTCGAATTATGGTTTTTTTTCATGTTCTTCTAAATTGTTTGCAATTTCCGATTTTCGAGTTGTTTTAGTCTAGGGTTTTGTTTTCATTTTTCATTTTTTTTGTTTCCCAATTTCGTGTTTTTCAATCTTTAAATTTATGTGTTTTTTTGTTTTTCGATTTCGTTTTTAGTTCGTTTTTGTTTACGTAAAATTTCAGATTTTAGATTTCATTTTCATTTTTTTCATTTTTCGTTTTTTAAATTTCAGATTTCATTTTAAGTAGTTTTGTTTTTGGGTTTTTCTGAAGTTGATGTTACTAGACTCTTTTATTTTATTTTATTTTTGGGTAAATTTTTGTGTTTATGACAATTAATTTCTGATTTGTTTGATGTTACTGATTTTTTATATGTTTTTTTTTTCAATATTTGGTATGCTTTCTGTGTTTGATCTTGTTTTTTTTTTGTTCTTGCAGGTGTGATTTTCAGATTATTTTCAAGTAAATTTTTATTTTAAATTGTTAACAATAAGATATGTAAATGTAATTTATTCGTATTCTTTGTATATTTTGTATTATATTTGTATCAATAATAATATGATGGTTATTTATATCAATATAATATGTAATTTCAATTTCAGATTGTTGTATATTGTTGGTTGTGTTGTATCAATAATATCATGGTTGTTTCATATATCAATAATATGAGTATTAAATATTAGTTGCATAAAAAGAAGTAGCTAAATTTTGGGATATGTAAATAAAATGTTTATGAGCATTACAAAACAAATAAAAAAATCTTGCTCATGATTACCAACTACTTGATGGTGGGTAAAGTCAACATACTGAGCTTGGTTGACTTTTACCGACACCGGGGTCGGTAAATTCTAGGATACAACTGCTAAAAAGTCAACATTCTGAGTTTTTTTGACTTTTATCGACCGCCCAGCGATCGGTAATCCTGAATTTGACTTTGACCCTGCCAAGTGGGTTGCGATCGATAAATACGGTTGGTAAAAAATTATCAACCGTTAAACTATCGATAAACCCTTTTTTACCGTCCAATGTATTTCCGAYCGMYAGTTTTCGACCGTTGACGGTCGGTAATTYGGTTACCGACCGTTTTTGATTTATTTTGGGCGGTCGGTAATAGAGTGTTTTCTTGTTGTGGTAAGAATTACAACATATTCATAAATCATTTGATTATGCATGTAAACAATTAAATGATTTGATTCAGTTCTTATGTAAATATATAATTTATAACATAAATTACTAACATTTTAATACATTAACGGAAAAAAAGAGTGTTGTGAACCTTTTCATACGCTAACTGTGACTTTGTAAGAAATCGTGACTTCTCAAAGTTATAGACTCATAATAGGTAGTTTTGCTATTAGAGTTTGGTTTTGATAAATATGTTAATATTGTATCTTTGGAAGCTTTTCCAGTTTAGATTTCTCGATATTTTGTGTATATATAGGGGTTATTATTCAATACAAAGCTTAAGTCGTTTTCTTTAAGATTTCTCCACTTTAACATTTGCTATTTAGACGTTTTTAATTAAATTAAAATCTCATTGCTATTGAACAAGGATACGTCAAATAATAAAAGATACATGAAGTATCCATATTATATGACATGTATCCTATATCAAAAAAATATAAAAAATAAAACGGATACTTCAAAATATGTATTGGATACGCCAAGAAACGTATCGTATCCGATATCGGTATCGTATCGATATCGGATACGGGATACTCCACTAAAATGGAGTATCTATTCAAACTAGGTAAAAAAGTAGTAATAGTGGAGTCTCATCCAATTTAAACAGGTTAGCCACGGCCCAAGACACTAGTGAACTACAATATCTCTAATGTATAAGCCAAGGGGGGAGCAATTGTGTCCCCCCTTGAAAAATACAAAAAAAATCCTTAACTTATATAATAAGTAGTCAACACAAAATTCAAATAAATTGCCAAATGTAACATAATCAATTCCACAATTAATGTTACGTATAATTCAAAAAAACATTCYCAAATATAACATGTAATRATCAACATAAAAACAAAATCAATTAGGATCAAATTAAAGCATAATTCACTACTCAAATTATAAAATTTTAAAAAAAGTTTCTCACCAGTAATGAGGTAATAGTAAAACAAAAAATTATTGAATTGAATGTTTAAATTGATCTGACTCTCATATAAATAAAGGGGGAAAAAATTACGATGCATAACATTTTCTAATAAATAAAGAATAGAGGAAAAAATGACTATGAATAAAGGAGGAAATGGAATTTCAATAAAACACCAAGTACCTATGTTTTAGTGTGTTTTTTTTTCCATAGAATTTTTTTAGTATTTTGCAATACGTATAATAGATATTAGTTAGATGTATATAAGTATAAAAAAAATGTTGAGTTTCAATACATAAATAAAAACGCGACTACAATTAATGATAAATGTTCAATGTTTTTTCAATTTATGTTCCACTTGAGGATGATTTTTATTTTTATTTTTATCTCATAAAATAAACAAGACTTAATTTAAAAAAATCAAGACTAGATTTTTGGAAAAACAACAATAAATCTATTTAAAAAAATCTCATGCATAAATTTCTCGAAACACTAAAACAATAAAAGATAGAAATAAAGCCGCACGYATCGCGTGTATAAAAAACTAGTTATTTATAAGKGAAGTTGAACATTGTATTTTATGCACAAGGACAATTGTTTGGTTATAAATAGCTACAAGAGATGGGTGAGACTTCTGATCATTCTTGCAATCGAAGTTTCTATAATTTGTTTCCACATAGTATTTACTATTTAGATGGGTATCTGGAAGGCTTTCTTGTGTCTTTGCCTTATAAATCTCATTTCTCAGGTTACGTTTTCAACTGGAGACTTTCCCAACTTGTCTGATCTTACTGGTAACTTAACTTATCCCCCCCCTTTTTTTTTTTTTTTTTTTTTTCTCACTTTCCTTTCCTTATTTCTCACACACAATGGGTTGGCTTTAGTGTTTTAGAATCTCATGCATGCTCATTAACGGAAGTGGAAAAAATGTCAACTTGAGTCTACTCAATATAGGTTATATATGTGAAATTTTCCTTGTAGGACTAAAAACCAATTGATACAACTGTGGTAAACCTGATTTTTATGTCTCAGTACTCATTTGGAAATCCTTGTGACTTGTGACTTTGTGAGAGATAATATACCAAGTATTAATTATCACCTTAAAATAATTATAAAATCATATACGAGTATTAAAATAAATTAAACACCTTTCGTGAGTTACCATTGAATATTACGTTAGTTCTCTATTTTTATTAAAAAAACACATTTTTAGGCTAGAAAAGCTAGAATCCTAGAATGACATCAAAAATAGTGTTGACTTGTATTTTTTTGCTTAGGTGAGAGATTTTGCTTTGGCCAAACACACGGTTAGGAATTGGAGAGAAAATCACAAGTTAATTGTCTTTTTTAAAAAAAAAAAAAAAACTTTTTGACCGGACAAATTTTATCCTAAAACTTTGTTATTTACGCGGAAATTAAACCACTAAAAAATATATAAAAAAAAAAGACACTTAACATGTGATTTTTTGTCCAATTAATTAAATTACTAAATTCATGTTTGTTGTATTTTTAATGAAAGCGGAGAATCAATGCATCATTTTTAAAAAATGAAATGAAATTGAAAAGTATTACTCCCTCTATCCCATGAAAATTTGGCAAAATTGATATTATTTTAAAAAGATATTATTTCACAATTTGTCATTATTTGGAAAATATTTGATGATGTTTTTYGGTTACTTACCGAGGAATTATATAACTTACATGWAAGTTGAGTATGTCATGAATTTGTAGATGGGAACAGARGTTCTAGTCTCAATGRTCACAAACATGTAAACAGCGAAAATTCATGCCGTCCAAGGGAACGCTGTCCTCCTTCGTTTCGTTGCGTGCTATTTCCTCCGGCTAAACCGATTATTGGACCGGAGTGCCCTCCGGAGCCTCCTGGTGCTSAAGCGAGTGAATCTTCTGGTGYGACCAAACCTGGTWCTATTGAAGAGAATAATTGGCCTCAACATCAACATTAGATATAAACTCAGTATTGCAATTCCTACGTATCACATTTTTCAAGCACTAAGAATAGAATGGAATAGAGGCTTCAAAAGCAACCAATAACTATCAAAATTTTAATACTGTACTCCTCCTTTTTTTTTTGGTCCATTTTTACTTTTCCACTTTTCATCAACATTATCTTATAACTTTGTACTCAGCTTTATTGATAAGTTGATTTTGATTTGTTATCTTGTCCCTATGATGACCCGTTTTAATGACAACCCAACTTTCAAGTCTAAAGATAATTAATAATGCAAGTTGCGGGAGTAATTTGATTTCTAAGTGTTTTGAGCGAATTAATTGTTTTGAAACTTGGAGTTTTTGGTGATTTGAAACTTTGATTTTGAATAAAGTAACAATTTAGTTCTGTTGGTTTAAGGCCCTTTGTGGTTCCAAGTTGTTACAACAGTTCTTAGTTTGGTTCCTATTTTGTTTAGTCAAATATGTTTTCACACGTGGCAGTAACGTTTTAATAATGTCTTCATATTTTATTGGTATTTATTATTTCGAAAAGAAATAAATTATTGGGGTGTACAAGATTTGTCTTTTTTCCTTGAAGTTTATCTTCATAAACCTGTATACATAACAAAGTATATGCACAATATCATAGCTCAAGGCTAAGGTTTGTCGTCATTAAAAATTGAAACCAGAGGACTAGACACAGTCAGCTCCAGTAAGCGGTGGGGGCTTTATTTCAACAATGTCATGTCCATCACAACATAAAATCAACTTCTCAACGAGTTGAGGGGCTTATGTCATCAAATAAGTCGATCCTCATTCTTTGTTCCTCTCAAGAAGGAGCAAGAGAATGAAGTTAATGACTTGAGTGGTCATAGTCAAATTCACAAATAGCAGACATGAAGTTAATGAATATTGTAAATTACTTTGGAAATTTTATTTAATACTAAACCATGATTAAATAATTGAACTTTTGAAATCTTCATTTCATACACATAATATCAAGAAGTTTAATAATCATGAAACATATTTCATAATTCTAAAACTTACTAAAATTCATAGACATTCTTCAATGTGTCTAATTCCCAAAATCTTAGCATGACTATCATGTTTTGGTTGTGGGAGAGGTTTAGTCAATGAAATTGCAACATTTTCACCCATATAGACTTTTCAAAGTCTTACATCCCCTATCATTGATCTTATCGAATAAGGTGAAATTATTTGAGAACATGTTTGCATGATGAACATGCCCTTGGTTCTTTTGCTTAAACGGTAACAACAATATTATCAAAATAATATAGGTCTATTCATTCAACAACACTAATTGGAACGACACATAAGCTCACTGCTGAACTTCACAACTCAAACACTTTCCTTTGTTACTTACATGGAAACAATGTTCTCAACTTTTACCATAAAATCAAATTGTGCTATGCTTTGAACTCTATTAGTTCATCACTCTTCCAATTAGACAAGTGATCAAATCATCTTTGTCTATTTGGAAATTTGCATCAATGTAACACCCAACTCATTTTAATTTTCAATATCGAAAACCATCCTTGGTACTTCAGAAGTACTTCAGGATGTTTTTATCTATATTTAAGTGTGATTGGAATATGTTTCACATACATACTTAAAGCATAAACAACACTTAAGCGAGTACAAACCATGACATACTTGATTGATCTTATGGCTGAAGCACAAGAAATCAAACTCATCATAATTAGCTTATTAAGGTTAGGTTGACCTTGAGACTTGTCATGTGGCATAGTTAGAAACTCTATCTTAGATATTTCCATGCTAAGGACATTATCGATATAATTACCTTAGCTCAGATCAAACATCCTTTTGATCCTTTCAAATGTACTCCGCATTTTCTACGTCTTTCATAGAAAAACATTTTCCAAGCCAAATCTTTACAGGTTTTAGCATAGGAGCTTCATTCCAATGAGAAGTATGTCATCCACATACAAGACTAAAAGATCACACGACTGCCACTAGTTTTCTTGTATACTCATGCTTATTCACCATATATGAGGGAACCAAACTATTTGATACCTCATCAAATTGATGATTCCAGCTCCGAGATGCTTGCTTCAAACCATAAACAGTATTTTGAAACCTACATAACTTAGTAGGATTTTCAGTACCATCAAAACCTTTTGATTGTGTCATGTACACAACCTCTTCCAAATAACCAATTAAAAGGTGGTTTTGAAATCCAATTGCCAAAACTCATAATCATAATGAGCATTAATGGCTAAGAGTATTCGAATGAATTTAAGCATTCTTCATCATTTTAAAAGTAGAAATTCTAAACTCTGAGTCAATAGGAAATAAACGTATTTTCTAGACAAAGTTCTAGTCTTACTAGACCTATGTGAAGCTATGACAACAAAAGAATCACTTCACAACTGTTTGTGAAACTTCACATGAATCATATTCAAATATGACAATAAGATTTTCATGTGTTAAATGCGTCATCTGCTAAACTTGACTTCCGTCTAGTTGTACAGTCTCTAACATGGTGTGAACCACGTCCATTTGTTGCTCTTCTCGAACTTTTCGAGAGTTATATTTTTCCCACTTGGCTTTTAGAAACAAATTCCTTTCCAAAAGACACCGTTTTTAGCAACAAAACACTTTTGCGCGCTCTGTTTGTATGTGGAAGTAGTAGCTTCTTGTTTCTATTGGACAATCCATACAGAAGCAATTACCCAATTTAGGAGGAAGCTTATATGAAACTAAACATTTTACATAAGATGTGCAACCCAAATCTGTAAGAAAAGACAACTTGGGGACGTTCCCTGTCCATATCTCATATGTTGTCTTCTCCATAGTTTTTGATGAAGATGTATTTAGTGTAAAAGTAATTTTAGTTTAGAGCATATCCTTAGAAGAAAACTATTTGAAAAATCAACAAAATCTCATCATGATCAAACAATAGCTAATAAAGTTTGATTCCTCTTTTAGGAAGTGTCATTCAATAGTGGTGTCCCTAGTAGAGTTAGTTCAAATGATTATCAAACCATTGGCCTAAGCATTCACCACTTTGATCAAATCGTAACGGCTTAACTTTCTTGCCAAAATGATTTTCAACTTCATTTTAAATTAATTTGAACTTTTCAATAGAATCTAACTTTTGCCTTATCAAATAGATCTAGCCATATCTACTTAAATCGTTGGGAAAAGTAATGAAGTCACTACTGCCACCTTTAGCAAGACTACTTATTTTTCTAAATACATCAATATGTATTGAACCAAGTAGCACACTAGCTCTTCACCTTTTCTTGTAAAAGGTAATATTTGTCATCTTTCCATCATTTATTGGTGCGCGCACATCAAAAAAATCGTAATCAAATGATGTCAGAAAACCAACTTTATGGAGCTTTTGGATGCGTTTTGAACTATTATGTTCTAGACGACAATGTTAGAGATTATATGGGAGTGAAAACATTTGATTTTCCTTTTAAACATTTATGTTATAAATGTGGTTTTATAAATCTAATATGTACAAACCATCGATTAACTTGACAGTAGCATAAAACATCTCACTTAATTAGTACACCGAATAACAATTTGTTCTTTATTCTAAATGAATAACTCTTTGAATCCAAAATTCAAAAGGATAAGATGTTTTTGGTAATATTAAGAGCATAATAACATTTATCTAGATCTTTCAGTATTGAATCTTAAGGTTAAAATGGAATGCAAGAACTAATTGTTGAAGCAACAATCTTATTGTCAACTCGCGAGTTCATCCTTTCCTTGACCAAATGCCTAGTTCTTTTAAATATCAAAATATGTAAGAACTTCAACCGGTATCCAATACCCAATATAGATGTCGAATTTCTATAACATAAGTGCTTGAAAGGATATTTCAAAAATAATCTTCTTATCTTTCAACGAAATGCTGGGGTACTTGTACTTTCGTTGCTAATCTAATTGCAATGAAAACCAAAGCTAGATACTCCTACGCACCAATGGAAACTATTTCAGTTTAAATTTTCCCCAAACAACTCTTGAAAGGTTCCCTCCCCTAGTTGCTTGAAAAATTTTCATCTTTATGAAATCTATCAACGCATTTTATAGGTTTTGGTCATATTTATCTCCACTCTTCAATTGCATAACTATGTTTTATATATATGCATCCATTGCATCAAACATTTTTGAAAAATTGGTTGCATGCACACAAACCTTTAGACAAGTGACTAACTCCAAGGTGTCTAAGATAGTTTATTGGCTTGAGACTATAGGTGTGAGAGTTTCCAAGATATATATACTTGTAGACACCTAAATGTGTCTCCCCAAATGAGTAACCGATGATGAAACATATCACGTTTCGTGATCGATTTGTTTCTAAAAGACACATTTGAACTCGTGAAAAGCTCGAAATATGTGAAGTCAAGCTCAAAATCATGTGCCGAAGGTCAAATAAGAGGCAAAAAGTATATTCTTTTATTTCTTTAATTTATTTTCTATTTTTTAGAATTTTCTATTTGGCTTTAGGATTTTACAAATAAATTATATTGGTGATTTTCATGATTTTCACTTTTCATTGCATCTCTTCTTATTTTCTGAGCTCACGACTATTTTTAGATTATTTTTCCGATTTTTCTACAATTTTCTATGAATTTTACAATATTACGAAGATCAAAATACGCAAGAAATACATAGAAAAATCAGAAAATACTTTAAAAATACCCAAAAAATACTTTGAATGTTCTAACCTCTAGAATCATATTAGAGTGTCTAGGTTCATGCAAAATCAAAGAGAATCGGAAAATCTCCGCAGATACGTAGAAATATTGAGAATACGTGAGCGTATATACGCTCCATTGAGCGTATATACGCTCCTTGGATCGTATATGCTCATACGCTCCTTGGATCGTATATGCTCAGATAAAAAAAAAGATTCGAATTTTCAAGCGTATATACGCCCAACTGAGCGTATATACGCTCCTCTGAGCGTATATACGCTCCTCTGAGCGTATATACGCTCAGTCGAGCGTATATACGCTCAGTCGAGCGTATATACGCTCAGACGAGCATATATACGCTCCTCTAAGCGTATATACGCTCCTCTGAGCGTATATACGCTCGTTTTGAGCGTATATACGCTCGTTTTGAGCGTATATACGCTCGTTTTGAGAGTATATACGCTCGTTTTTGGTTTTTTGCGCCTATAAATACCCTCTTACGCCTCATTTCCGGGGGCACGACATACATTGCGAGGCTTTGCATACTCTCTTGCTCTCTCACTCATACTCTCTCGCCACTAAAACACAAAATACGAGTTCTAATACGTCTTTTTAAATCAAATCAACGAGCGAAATCAAGGTATACCTCTGAGGTTACTCACCCAAAACCTCATTTTCGTTTCTTTATAATTTGATTAACAATTATTACGAGTTTTAATTCGATTAACAAGATGTAGAAACTCACTCGTTATTCGCTTCTTGTAAATATGTAGGAGTTTCATCACCTTTTTTATTGTTTTTAATAGTTTTCATCTTTGTTATTAACGTTTCTTGACATTACTAACGTCTTCTTTGCATTTTGTATGCTAAGCTTTAACGAGGCGCTTTCCTCATCAATACTAACATATTTGTTTGATTTGTTTAGCGGATCGATCGAAGGCGTTATCATTTTATTTATCATTTTTCTAACAATTTGTTTGTTTGCAGTGACAAGGTGAGGATGATGTATATTTGTATATGTATATTGTATATATGTTTTGTATTGCATTTCGTTTGCTCCTTAAATAAAGACCGGAAATTATGTGAATCACTTTAAAATCAGATTAATCATGGACAACCGGATATTAGGCACCTTTTTAATTTGACTAATATCAAGTGATCCCAATTTCTAGGCTAGATAGCGTTTGTGCATAATAGAAACCCACTGTTATAGTAACTTTTAGGACTAGTGCGCTAATAAGGGTTTGAATATGTAAGTTGTGTGCATCCAATGATCGTTTTTGATTGGAATTACAATGAGACCGAGTAGAGGCCGCTACATGCGGGCGGATTGGGTTACTGATTCAATCCGTACCATGTCCCTGAACCCACGACTGGTTACTGGATCGGACTGTGGGGCCATTGTTTTGGCACCAACGTTTCGGGCGTCCGTGAATAACCTTTACAGGTACGGTGGCGACTCCCTTACTCGACAACACTACCCCAACGCACTCACGTGAGGGTTCCGTGGCTCAAGCCCACGCAAAGCACCGATGTAGTACAAGTCGCGCGCCCGCTATACGCGGGGATACGGCCCACGTCCTACAATAGGCTTTGTACCACTACAGCTAACAACTACCTCTAGGGCTGAGCATCGGTTCGGTCTGGACCTGAAACTGGATCGGACCCGACCTTTATTTGGATCGGACCGGACCGGACTGACAATTCCGATCCAGGTCCAGGTCCATAGAATTTTAGGATTCCGGTTTTCCGATCCGGTCCGGTCCAAAACCAAAATATTCCGGTCCGGACCGGAAGATCAAAATTATTTTAATTTATATTATTTTTTATTTTTAAAAATGATGGGTCATAGCAAAACCTCCCAAATATCACTCATTTCAACCTCTCTGGCTTTATTTGTCTCCCACTCAAGGCACTCATTCTCTCACCAACAAACAAAACCTCCAAAAAAATCTTACTGTATCGCTCTACAAATTCCATCCGTCGATCCTCCACCATAGCCTCACCGTCAGGCCGCTCCTCCTCTTCACTCCTGCGCTACAAAGCTCCACCGCCGGCCAATCGTAAGCAGTGGCAGCAGTAATAGAACGGCAGTCCAGCAGCAATAGAACAACAGCGACAACAGCACACTCGAGCCACCAGCAGCCCGACCACCTCTCCTTCCTCCTCCGTAGAAGACACCCAGCCAGCTAGCCGCACAAATGTACAAGCACGAAGCTCTAAATCTACAAACCTGTTTTTTTCAAATAATTTAATTAATTATGTTATAATTTCTGAATTTTTTTTGGTGCTTCTGATTCCTCATTTCTGAAATTGATACAGCCATTTGTATTTGATTTTACTTAGAAATTGATTATGGTTGTTTAGTTGAATTTTCCTTTGCAAAACTAAATAATAATAATAATAATAATAATAATAATAATAATAATAATAATAATAATAATAATAATAATAATAATAATAATAATAATAATAATAATAATAA
>SNQN01005548.1:7726-24732 GCA_008642245.1 Bassia scoparia | reverse complement strand
GAATATGAAAAATAAACAGAATCGTCAATCCGTCAAAAAGCCTGGACCTGGACCTGAATTTTCATGTCCGGACCGAAATCGATTCAGGTCCGGACCGGAATTGATTAGGTCCAGTCCAGGTCAAATTTTTTATTTGATTCCTGTCTTCCGGTCCTTCGGTTCCGGTCCGATTCGGTCCGGTCTTAGACCGGTGCTCAGCCCTAGCTACCTCTATGTGGAAATGTAATAGGAAATGCAAAGGTAGTTTTAGTTTTGTCCACATAGAAAGAGTAGCAACATTTCCACTTGTTTTATAGAGAACATGCTTTGTATTGTTAGAGGCTTGGTGTGAGGGGTGTATTAGGTAACCCCAAGCCGCGCCGCGCGCCGTGCCGGTCCGGGCCGGCTCGTGCTCGATCATGTGCGCGTGTAGGTGTGGCTTTTTTTTACGACCAGGTTCATTTCTTTATTTTTGGACGTTACAACATTTAAAACCTTGTAACCGTTGTCGTTTTAATTAGCTCCCTTTTCTGCCCCAATATTATGCCAAAACCGTTTTTTGTCTCTTCTCTTTAATTTTTCTGCCCTTTGGCTTCCAATCCTCTACACTATATTTCCTTCCCTTGGCCAGTTCAGAGTACACAGAAATTCCAAAAACACATTCTTCCTCTCTACTGATCTGAGCAATATTATTGAGTTCCAACTCTCTTCTCGAGTGCACGAATTGGAGAGTGTTGTGCTAATCTTGGGGGCAAACGCTGGGAGCCGTTGCACTAGTCGGGGCGAAATTGATTCTAAAGACAGTGTCTCCATACCACGACGCAGCGATTTCCTTCATCTCAAATTTTCGCTTATTTCTCTGATTATACAGCCCTTATTTCTTACAATTTAGAAGCAAATTTTTTCTTGCTGTATTTTCAGATGGACTCTTCTACTCTTGTCAAAACTCTCCTGATCTGTCCAAACTCGAACCCTTGGATGGAACAAATTCAAACGGGTTGTCTCAACGTTCCTTGATCTGTCTTTGAACAATTGGAGATCGATTATGTTTTAATGGAGGAATGCCAGAACGTATTTGGGCGCGATGACGATTCTTCTTCGTGAGACTGATCAGAAGAAGAGGAATCTAGTAATATCAAGGGCATCTGTCTAGATCCATGACCAATGCTCTGTTGTCTGTTCATCAACAACAAAGTCTGCCAAGTCATTTGGGAGACTCTAGAGAAGAAGTACGGTTCCGATGAATGCTGGAAAAGAAGAAGTAATCACTGGAAAGGGCTCCATTCAGATTGTTGATGAAATAACCCATCATGGGAGGCGGTTCATGGTGTATGAGAACCTTGTGTGCTGATATTTTGGCAGAAGGAATGAAGATGTGCGAGGGTCGCTGCAGGCAATGTGCTGCTCGAAAAGCTTCCTTATTCTCTGGTTTGGTTATCGCAACCATCTCAAAACACAAGAAAGGATATGACATTGGAGGAATTGATCGGGCGCGATAAAATGAAGAGAGGCTAATTGCCTCAAGGATAAGGCATCTCCTTCTAATGAACCTTGCTGTTAAGGCTACATTGTTGAGTCGTCTGTAAAAAATTTCTGACATGAACAATAAAGGGAAGAAGCCCGACGACCAATAACAATCACGAAACCAGAACAAGCAGGTTGGAGTCCAGAACAAGAAGGGCAAGAACTTCAAGAATCCTCTAAAGGCAGAAATCGAACCCAAACTTGCTATGTGTGTGGGATGGCTGGCCACAAAGCGTGCAATTGCAACCAACGCAAGGACAAAATAATGACCAGTATATACAATAATAATTATGCTCATATTGTGAAATTCTAATGATATTATTGCTGGCTGTAGTTCTGAAATTAATTTAGTTGGAGATAAAACTGAATGGATTTGTGGATACAGGGCCACTAAACATTTTTTGTGCAGATAAGGAGTTGTTTGCTGATTTTGTTGAGGCTAATCAAGGCGACAAGTCTTTATGGGAAACTCCAGCAGATAGAAGTGCTTGGCAAAGGATCTGTCATCCTCAAGCTCAATGTCTGGAAAAATCTTTGTCTTTGCAAAATGTAATGTATTCCCCTCCCTTCGTAGGAACTTAATTTCTGGTGCTCTTCTTAAACAAAGCTGGTGTGAAACTTGTTTTTGAGTGTGTGATAAGTTAGTTTTTGTCTCGCAATGTGAGTTGTGGGGAAGGGATACCTTTCGGGGGTTTTGTTTGTTCTTGAAACTATTCCAACTATTATGATAAAATTCTACTTTCGGCCTACTTACTTAAGTCTTATGACTGGCACGCTAAGATTAGGACTGTTAGTTATGGTTCCATGAAAACGTTACAACATATGTCTTTAATTCCTAATCTAAATGGTATGATCATAGCAAATGTGAAGTTTGTGTGGTGCTAACTACACTAAAAAACGTTTTAAAACTGTTGTTGAACGTAAAACTGAATGCTTGAATTAATTCATACGGATTTAGCTGATTATTAAAGTACCGAACAGCAGAGGTGGAAAACGGTATTATAGTCACATTAGTTGATGATCATTCAAGATATATCCAAAGTGTAATATGTTGCGTACCAAAGATGAGGCAGAAAAGATGTTTTTAAATTTAAGCAGAAGTAGAAATCAGTTGACCGAAAAGGTTAAAAGATTTAGGTCTGATAGGGGCGGGGAGTATGGAATAGTCCCATTTCTAAAAGAACTATTGTGAACAAAGTGCTAATGTCATGACGTTCTGCGTCCCCGCACCCACAGAACAAAACGGAATAGGCAGAATAGAAAGAAACAGCGCCTTAAAAAGTATGAATGCTATGTTTAATACAGATTCAGGTTTCTCTGATAACATATGGGGGAAGCTTATACTTTCTGCCTACTCTTGTTTTGAACAAAGGCCTCACAAAGGAGTTAGACAAGACCCCCATGATTGAGTTGTGGAAAGCTTTAGACCTAATTGAATTCCTTAAAGTGTGGGGGCTTGAGCTTAAGGGTGCCACGACTTTTTTAAGAGAGGAAACCAATTGGACCTAGACATATGAACTTTTTTATTGGTTACGCACAGTAATATGTGCTGCTTGACAGTTTATGGTCTTGAAGTGACGTCCTCCAGCGAATCAAGAGATGTGATCTTTGAGAATGTTTTCCCTCTTAAGAGGATGGTTGTTTTCTATGTATTGGATTAATCCTATTCCTATCTTACTGTCTGCTTCACTATCTACTCTCTCTTTGCAGGTAACCTACTCACTTTCTAGTGGACAAGAGTGGTTCCATCTAGAAGGAGTAATGAGACGTAGAACGAAATACTAGGTTTGGGATCCCTTGGATTTGTTTACTACCTTTCATTAACTGAATGAGGAATGTAGATTGAATTGATGAGTTATTTGTTTTTGTTTTTGATTGATGATGAACCTAAACTATGAACAGGCAACACAGCTCTATTGAAATGCTTAGTTTTTGAAGAAGCTAGTTAAATAGTCGAAATTGAACTCCATTATGTCTAATGCACACATGGAACTGTGTTGATCTACCAAAGGTAGTAAGGCCATTACACTGTAAAGTGGATCTGTTAAATGAAGCGCAAAACTGATGCTCGGTTGAAAAAGTATAGAAGCTAGACTTGTTGTTAAGGATTCACGACAAAATTTGGTGATGATTCTCTTTTTATAATTACAACCTTACACTAAGTATGCCACTATTCGTACTTTGCTTGCTTTAGCATCTATGTTTTAAATTGATTATTTCATCAGATGGATGTTAAAACCAGCTGTTCTTGAATGGGGAGTTAGCAGAGTGAGATTACAGGTTGGCAACTCCCAGGTTTTGTTGTTCCAGGACAGGAATCACAAAGGTGTGTATCAAAGAAATGCCTCTATGGCTAAACAAAGTCTCCAAAACTATCGGTATGAAAAGTTTCCATAAAACTATTCTTAGTTTTGGTTTGTGTAGATACGTGCTGACTGCTTTGTGTGTACTCTAAAATAGTTGGCGATGTTGTGTCATAATATGTCTGTATGTTGATGACATCCTATCTTTGTGGTACATCACATGAGAGCATTTGATGATAGGAACTTATAACGTTCTTTCCCTCCAATTGTGAGATGGAAAGACTAGGTGAAGCCAGATGTGAGTTTGGGGGTGTAAAGTCCACCAAAATAAGGTAATGGCTTTACTTTGTCTCGAACCATACTTATGGGAAAAGATTTAAAAAGTTTAACTCTTTATGTTGGCCTGTCATAAACTCCATCATGATTGCAGTATTCACTGAAAAACAATGATGAATATGTTCTCAAGCCTGAATATGCTAAAATAATTGAGTTTAAATGTTTTTTTGTGAACTAACTCGGCCTACTAGTTCATATGCTGTTAGTAGACTTATAGTTGTATACTCATAACCCTAGTAGGGATCATTGGGATGCGCTTAGGCGGTTCGAATACAAAAGGGAGACCATTGATTGGGTTGCATTTTTTGTATCCGCTACTTGGTGAGGATATTGTATTGCAAACTGAGGTTTTTATAATGATGCAGTGTAAATTACTAGTGGTTATGTGTTTACTCTTTGTGTGGGCAGGCAATTATCATGAAGTCTGCAAAGCAGCACTTCATAGCCTGCTGTCCACGATGTGAGTCAATTCAATAGCTCTCGACTTGCAGAGGAAGAGCTGATGTGGCTAACGAATCTGCTTGGCAGATATTCTCTGTCTTGGGGGCAAATTGCTCCGCCTGTTTCTCTACATTGTGACCCACAGGGCAGCAATAGTGTTCATGAAGAACAGTACGTTACAAGGATAGAGAAAAGGAACATCACAAATCAGGCATTGTAACACCTAAAAATGTCTCCCCAAAGTGTAATATCATATGAAGTATACCACATGTCGAATTTAATGTGAACTCGAAAAACGCATTGACGGTAATGAAGCTCGAAAAATGTGAAGTCAAGTCACACCGAAATTATGAGGCAAAGGTCAAATACGAGGAAAAATATTTTCTTTCCTTTTCTCGATAATCTGAGAAGGTTTATAAAAGTTACGCTGGCGATTCTCATGCTTTTTGTTTTTCATTAACATGTTCGTTCACGTTTCTTCTGAATCCGCAGTTATTTTTTAAAGTTATTTTTTCTGATTTTTCTATGATTTCTAGTGATTTTTGCAAATGTTTAAATACGCAGAATTACCGGGAAAATTACATGAAAAAATAACGCGATGTTCTAATCTCTAAATGTAAATATAGCTTCTTGCGAAAGGAGGCGGTTAGAATAAATCCTGTAATATCTAGAAATCGAGAACATAGGCAAAGAATTATTCCGAATTTAAAATTTTAGATTTTTTGGAAAAAATATATACGCAGGGTATTGATGGAACGTTAATAATAATAATAATAATAATAATAATAATAATAATGAAAAAATAAATAAAACAGGTCCATCCGGTCTAAAACCTGGACCGGACCTGAATTTTCATGTCCGGACCGAAATCGATTCAGGTCCGGACCGGAATTGATTCAGGTCCAGTCCAGGTCCAAATTTTTATTTGATTCCTGTCTTCCGGTCCTTTCGGTTCCGGTCCGATTCGGTCCGGTCTTAGACCGGTGCTCAGCCCTAGCTACCTCTATGTTGGAAATGTAATAGGAAATGCAAAGGTAGTTTTTATGTTTTGTCCCACATAGAAAGAGTAGCAACATTTCCACTTGTTTTTATAGGAGAACATGCTTTGTATTGTTTGAGGCTTGGTGTGAGGGGTTGGCTATTCCGATACCCCTCAATACTCACACACCCAACCTAACCCTCACCAACCACAACAAACACTCCCCAACATTCCTCTTACCCTAATTCTCTCTCCTAAACTTTCCACACCTGTTAGGGGGATTTTGCACTTCGAGCCAACAAGTGTAAACCGGACCCATGTATGTTTTGGTTTCGTAGGGGCATGGTAGCACCTTGACGTTAAACTGTCATATAAAGATAATATGCTACGTAAAATTTGGTTCTCTAAGCATCGTAATCTGCGGAAAATGATCAGAGAGTTAAAATACAAAAGGAAATTGCTGTCTATAGGGTGAATAAACTAAACCTCTGAGGTACGAAAGTCAGATTGAACAAAATAAAAAATGACAAACGCTCTGTCCATTATAAAATTAAACGATTAAATCACATATTTACAACCTGCATAATATACCAAGGGAACGGCCTCAAGTAAAGATGATTATTTCCATTGTCATACAATTGGAAATAGTCATAACAAAGCTTACTGATCCTTGAGGATGAACTACGCTAGAACGTATACTTGGCTATGAGCACACAGCGTAGGCGAACTAAGGAATAGCGAGTAAGTTGAGTGAAAGAAAGATAGATTTTTGAATGTGTTGAGTCATTCTCGTTTTATCCGACCTATCTCTAATTTATTATAGGCCTTTACGGTAGTAAATGCGAGAATCGTTGGATAGAAAGTTGTGACGGTTTTCTCTACCATGGCGCCGGGTTGGCACCTGTTCTCCTTTGAATTTAAACACTTCCTTTCCCTTCAACTCTTCGTAATTTAATAAACGCTTTAGTGTAGGCATTGTATTCCTTTTTGCGTCCGTAGCTTAATGGGCCATCTCCCAGACTAACCTCTTTTTGACTATAATTTTAGTCTGTGCCGGTTATGTATCTAATGGTGTCCAAACGGCAGTCATTGAGATTTTAAACCACCAGAGGCAAACCACACAAAATACAATATATAAAGCTCATCAACTAATTCACATACCATAGACTTCGTAGTTGGAACGCCAACCGGAGAGGTCAGAACCCACAAGGAGGAGGATATGGGTTTATGTACTAATTTTTACGCTCAATCTCTGTATTTTGTGGGTAACGAACCGAATTTTCTCGGGAATATGGAACAGATTTACCTCAAACTCATTGAAAGAATAACAGACTTAAAACTTGTTGTACAATTTCAATCTTACTAACGCTACCTTAGAGTACTAAGAGGTCCCCGCCCATAACCATTTATGGCTCAACAGATGCACAATCAAACCAAAATGCCCTTCAATCCAGAGATCATCAGAGCAGTGTTGTAGACCCATAGAACTACAGGAATGAATTGAAAATCGACTTTTTACACGATTAGTCACCCCAACTCATCCAACGGTCCGTTCTCAAGTTCAAGTTGCGCATTACCTCCCCTCACTTTAGCAAGACTATGTGAAACATTTAAGTTAAGCAAAACTACTCAATCAACAGCCTTAATCCTATGAAACTAGTTGACATATATCATTCATCATCACAAGTTGATCCTTGCTTTGGCCAGTTCCAAAGTCTCAAACAACCTTGAGAAGGCCCCACAAACACCAGCTATGATTTAAAGGGGAAATAGCTATTGGATTGTTGAGAGGTGTACAAACCAATCATTTTAGCATGATCATTACTTTTAGCATGCATTTTAGTTTACCTAGCTTACCTAGAAATTTCTGAAGGCAAAGGGTTCGCTACTGTACTCAAACAAAGATCGATGCGATGTGAGAGAAACAAATTCAAAAATCAAAGGAATCAGAAGGAAAATAGCCAGATTACAAACACAAAACTCAAAACTTTCCAAGAATAGGGTTTTTCTAAAAATTGTAACAACACGAAATCAAAACTTTATACATAAAACATATAGCTCAAACATGGTAAAATCAACAACGGAAACAATTCCTTGACAGACAATAAAAAGCCAAAAAATGCAGAAAACCTCAACGAAATCATTTATTATTAAAACGAATAAAAAACTAAACAAATAAAGATTTAGATAGTCCCGCGATGAACCTGGAAAGAAACCCGACAACAAACCCGAACGAACCCTTATAGTCTCCGCTTCCAAAGTACTGACCAATGGGCTAAGACTCTTCCACTTTCGATCAACTAGTAAGCCGTATGATACCAAGGTCTACACGTCACACAACAAGCACCAAGCTAGAAACGGTGCGCAACCCACACAGAAAGGATGGAAAGAAGACAGCCCTACGCGACGCTACTCCTGACAACGTGCGGCCAGAGCGCAATTTGTAGTCCTCGTAAGGGCTAAGATAAAAAACAGCAGGAACATTATACAAACATATACTATCTTAAACAACTTGCACTTTTCAAAGGGATATACCCACCAACTTAAATTTGGGTCCATTTAATAAATTTCTCAACTTCTCCAGTTTTTTATTCCATGAAAATAACTTATGTTAAACTTTACAAACAATCCAATATGATATAAGAATTACATTAAAAATAATGTAGCACCCTTCCCAAAGCACCAGAGTCCACCACACTCCTGCCCCGTTGACCATCAGAATGCACCATCCACCTATGGAGCTTCAAACTCTCCCCCGCATTCACCACCAGATCACCGCCAACCACACGACTTCGAATACCTCCCCCTAACCCACCACGATCGACCACCCCAACAACAGAATTCAATTTGATTTCCCTCTAATTTGATGCATTTCCAAACACCTAATTACATTCGCAGGGGAACAACGGGAATTTCGATGGTGAATTGACTGGTTATTTTAGGCGGATGATTCTAGAATGGTGGAGGACATGGAGGAGAGACTAGTGGTTGAGTAGGGGGCATGCTAAGTAATCGAAGGTATCAAGGGTGTTGCAAAATCGAAATAGGGTGGTTGTGAAAATTCGTGGTTTGGGTTTCGAAATCATAGAGGTCTTATCTGTTTCGGTGAGCGCGCACATGGATGGGGGATCCAGAATTGTGAGGGTGGTGCATTGATGATTTGGTGGTAGGCCTGACATCGTACTGCGTGAAAGGATTCTGCAATTGCGTGTGTCTGGATGTAGGTATCGGGGGCCAAAGAGTGGACGTTGGGAGTCTCTTTGTGGGCACCGGTGGTTATACATGGTGTTCAGGGGGCCGTGGGTGTGGTTGTTATCTGGTGCGCATCATAGGTCAAGTGGTGGGGTGACACTAAAACTACAATTTCCGAAGCGCTGGGTGAGAAGTGGACTGGTCTGGCGTGGGGGGTGGTTCCCTGCGTTTTATTTATATTTTTTAGTAAAAAAGATAAATAGAAAGCTTTAAGTCATGGTTAAGATAAATTTAGCATGAAGGTTAAGATCATGAAAGAAACACCTTGATCTTTAGGAATCTTAGTATGAACCAAAATAAGATGCAGATTAATTACCTGTGTAGACACCCAAAAGTGTCTCCCCAATTGATAGCCAATGTACGAAAGTACGACCATTCTCGACAACACGATTTAATTTCGAAGCAGTCTACAACAAAATCATTAAACCATAACCACTGCACAAGTCGGTTTAAATAAGTTGAGTTTCGAAAAGGAATATACGGCCGCAAGTAGCTCAATAATCAGGCGGAATAATAGATGTATTGTTAAATTATTTTCTATATTATTAGGGCTTTTTTTGAATTCAAAACGATTTTTTTAGATAATTCTAAAATTTTTCTAAATTTCATTCTCATTTTATTCGTTCTTATTTTCAAAGTTCGTCAATATTTTAAAATAATTTTTGATTTTCTTGTTTTTACAAGTTTGCGAATTACTTTCTTCAGAAAATAAATCATCGAAAGAATTCTTAAAAAAATCCAGATAATTCAGAATAACTCCAGAGTATTCTAGAGCATTACATATTGTCCACCAAGTTTTCCAAAAGTGGAGAACAGGTTAATCTAGATAACAATTAGATGCAAAACCGAATAAGGAAATACACCAACAAAGATAGATATAAAGCCAATTAAGAACGGATCGTGAGGGCGTGCCCGACACACATCATCCGTATATACGGTCATTATACGTCAAATACTGTCATAACGATGAGGGCACTACCGTATTATACGATCCCAGGCCCGATCGCTATATATGGTTGTCATCACTACTTCTCTCTCTTTTTCATCTATCTTATTAACACCAACGCCTATAATGAAAATACAGCTGCGCGTGCCTAACTCGGAACACAACGAAAATCAATACTTCGATTCATCCAAGATTCTTTTGGTGCTTAGTGGAATCCCAAACTCTCTCAAAAATATCTCTCGTCACACAAACTCACTCCACAATTAACACCAAATCATTTTACAAATCCAAGCTCTCTTCAATCTGTCACTTACTTTCGGTGAGTTGTTTCTATTTGCGAACTCTATGGTTACGAATTCTGAGGCTAATTTTTATCCCTGTTTCTCTTTTCTATTTGTATTCATTAATTTTTTTGATCAATACCAATACTTTTGTTATTTCTGCCTTTTTTGAATTCACATCATGTAAATTAATTCCGTTTTCAATCGTTGTTTGACTCAATTTCCAATTAGTTTATTGTATATGTCTAATTGCTAACGATTTCACTTTGTTTATATGTGATAAGCAATTTTATTGGAAACTCTCAAAGCTTTGATACTCATTTAACCATTTGTTTTCTTTTATTTGTATAATTGATATAAGATAGTATAATTTTATATTATATATTGAGTTTTCAATTCTTGCACATATATATCATTCGCATAGTATTAATTGTCTTATTTATATGTTTTATCTTATAAGACTTTGATATTTGTATTAAGCAAATATACCAGAATGATTGTTAATCTACATTAATTCAGTATTATCATGGAATGAACCAGCGTCTTAAAGCACCATATTTAATTTGATTCAATCTTGTATAGTGGTTCACATCAATAGATTAGGTAGTGAATTATGTCGCATTGATAGCAACTCACTTCTCATTAATAGTATTTCTTTAGAGCATATAGAGCGCTTTCTAAGGATAAATAGCTTCTAAGTATGTTTGATATTCAAATGATTTTGAATACGAATGAAAATTTACATGAGTGATCTATCCTTGAGTAGAGGCTTGATTGCTAATTGTGGGCAATGGCGAGTCAAAGATTCATTCCGTGACAATAATCCTCCGACCCACAAACTGGCTTACTGCTTCAGTATTGAGGCCATTTAAATTAGCACCATGTTTCGGAACGTTCAATGATTTAACTGTTATGACATCATTAAATCATATATTATATTATTAGTTATGGTGGCGATTTCACCTATCGAACAAACTCTATCCTCAACGCTATTCACGGCTCAAAATATCTAGTAGCTCAGGACTCTATGTATTATGATGAACAAATCACGTATAGCCAACCATAAGGAGGCTTCACATCTAACATCGTAGAATACCCATTTTGAGGATTTATTGTTAATTTCTCAAAAAACATATTTTATGAGTGATTTTTTTCAACTAAAGTGACTAATTTTTCAATTGAACAACTAGTTAGTTGATGTAATACAATAAAAAGTAGGGAAAAATAAGGTGATATTTTATTTAAACAAAGTATGGCAACGATAACCAACATTGATTCGCTAATCTCTAAGAATTATGTTTGTGGGTGGCCTAAGGTTTTATACACCTATTTCTCATTGTATATTATTAGAATATGCGATAAAGTAATTTTTAACTCTAATCTTCTATCTATAGAAAAACATTCCAATAATTCTAGCGGCAATTTTTATTTTTCCCAGTTGATTGCAATATTTTCATTTTTGAATCAACCCATATTGACATTTCTCACATTGAGGTGAATTTTTTATTCCTGTTCCTTTAAAAAAAGTACACAAACATGGAAAGGACTATATTCGAGTTTTCCATACTCTAAGTCCAATATGATTTTTTCATCCTATAAATATAAATCTTATCATATTTCCTTCCACGCTTCCCCATTGATTGTGACAGGTTTCCGGAACGGTTGTGCACGTCTTCTGCAGAGAATTTACATAGGAAATGGCATATCTTACACGACTATAAAATAAAACAATCATATGGCATAACAACACCAGTTTGAACCAATATTGAATTTGAGCTCCATGTTCCTGTACGAACCACTATACCAGTTCCGAGCCTATTAGCAGTTGCGGAGCCCCAATCTCAGCACAGTATGCGCTGCACCAACACCAAACGTTGCATTCAAAAGAGGAAGAGGACAAATCACAGTCACCAAATCTAAATATATTACAACTCATTAAAATGCTGTCAAAATTCGTCCATTTAACTTACTCTATTAATTCTCTTATACTCCACCGTTCTTTGATTTATTTTACCAAAATAACACAATAAAACATTTACTTGAAATTACAAACAAAAGTGCGAAGAATTTATTTAGAATTACTTTAGTAGTATGCTATCCAAATAATATTGAAATTCACATAAATTCGGTACAAATGAAAGAATATAAAATATATATTTATAAGGCCTATTATGATTGTACAGTCATATATATCTATCATACAATTAACATCATTTTTTATAAGTGTAATTCCTTTGTCCTAGACTTTCTTTTTAAAAAGTTAAAATTAATCTTCCTTATCATAATTATCTTGGTACGAAGAATTTCTTTATTATAAACCAAGTTTTTAAGCTGACATAATAAAACCGTCCGTGACTCACTATGAGATCCTAACCCTATGTTTGTACATTAGTTCAGTCTATAAGAGAAATGTATAAGCGATTATCTTAGTACAGATCCTCATGCATAGAGTTACGAGGTAGAGGGATTTTAACCATTGATGGATTTTCTGATCTGTAAATGATATGATGAGTGGAGGGAAAAAATATAAGCAGAAAATGAAAAGGAATGAGAATATTTTGCGCTGCCAGTTTCAAAAGCACGAAATAAGAATAGAAAGACCCAATACTATCACAAATTGGCGGCTATAAAAGAACTCAGCTATCTGGTCTCTCGATTGCACATGTAACTCATGGTAGAACAAACAACATTTTAAATCATCGCTGATCATTAACCAAGATATACATAACTAAATCGGCATCACTCACATAAAGACACATTGCCCGATTACCCAGTAATAGAAGTCCTTGTCGAACGATTAATTGTCACAAATAACACCAATGCATTGATATAGGATTCGTAATATGACCCCAGTACGCCAACTTGAAATTGAGCATAATATAAACATACGGCGTCCATTTAAAGTTGCTCTATTATATACTCATCCTCTCTCTCTATGATTTAGTAAGTTCTTCATATTATCTGCCATGTTAGTTCATCTGTTGAAGGAAATCATATGTTTCTACATATCAGTGCTATTCAAACACCAAGATGCGTGGTGCCCCTATCACTGATTTTATTTATTTTTTCTCATCTTAGATCCGCGATCATTTTTTCTCTCCTCAAACTGGGTCTTAAAAAAAACCATTTCATCTTTTTCAGAATGTGGTATGTGTCTAGCATTTAAAGATGCGTGAGGACAGTCAAGAGACTTGAGAAGTATGGACTTACAAATATGAATAAAGAATCTTTAACTAAAAAGGGCAACCTGATTTCAAAAAAAAAGGGGGAAAAAAGTACCAAGTAACCTCCCACAATATCATGGGCTGTAAAACCTTTCAGGAGACTAAACTTTAGTTTGATTAGAGTCAATTACCACATACCAGAATCACACATGATGCAATACGTCAACGACACAATTTTTAGAAAAAACACAATAAAATCATCATTATGTCGTAATAAGTCACAATTTCTCGCGACTCAAAGTGAGATGGGGTCACACTTAATCCTCACTAATATGTCTAACCTTTAAAGCATATTGACTAAATCATGTTAAAGACAATATTTATATTGTTAAAATATATGGCTGCTAAATATTATACTCCTCTCATCACATAATGGCTGAGGGAATGGGTGTTTATCGTACATAGGTCGTAGTCCATCTATTTTTGGAATGATTTTTAAAGATGTTGATAATTGTAGCTTAATAAAAATAGTGGATTGAGTAAGCTCTGCGGATAATAAAGTTGAAAGTTATTACGGTAAATAGAGTTTATGTGTGATGAAGTTTTACTGGGAAATAGTAATTTTGGAGCCTGTGACTTAGATTCTAGGTGTAGTGTTTAGTATATATGAAAGCGTAACTTATAGTAAAGAGATAATTCTCTTTAAATGTTAAAGTAAATAAAAGTAGGTATTAAAGGTAATAGGATATATCGTAGTGTATTCTTTGAGATATGGTTGGAACATCATTGAAAAGCGGACCCAAAAAGGAAACTAGACATCAAAAAAACGAAAGAGTGTTTGTAAAGTCTTAAGATATATAATAAAATCACAAAAACCCAAGAATATTGCGTTTTCCAAAATACCCCCCATTTCACCGTCTTCTAAAATGCTCTCTGAACTGCATTAATATATCCAACCAGTAATTAATCAGGACTTCGATGGAGTTGTAACAAGATGTTGTCTCTGATAATCCCCCATATTCTACAATGACCCCGAACTTGTATGCAAACCCATAAATTTCACACATACTGTATTTGGTGACGTTGTAGGGAGTTTGACTTAATACAGATTGGTTTTTTAACAGTAGCTTATAAAATACATTTCAAGCCTTGCCCGAGGTGTACCTATGAAGTCAAAGTTGGTGCTTGTGTAAAAAGCTTGGACTCGTATTTATATCGGTAAGTATTGTTATAAGCACTACCCAATTATAATTTTAATCACCGATCTCAAAAATCAAATTTCTTGGGTTTTTGCAAGATTCTGGGAGGCATTTTTGGAAGGCGCGGTAAAAAATGTGAAGAATGGGAGATATTTTGGCGTAAAAAACACTCAAAGTTCAAGGGTTAATTGGATAATTCTCCCTAAATTCATTTTTAATTTTGAATAATATTAATTCACTCCCAGATAATATTGCGACCTGGGGTCTTTGCTAATCTGTTCCATGAAATGAACCATCCTGGCTTAATAGATAGCTTCACCGTGAAAATAGTTAAGCACCCCAACGCTACACTCAAGCCAAAAAGTCAAGAATGCAAAAATATCCTATCGTCACGATAAGTTTTCACAATGAGTTAATGCCTTCATTGTGCTTCAGCACAAATTAGAAAGTTGAGCAGCTTCTCTCGCGCTCACGCTCTCTGACAGACCTCTGCTCCCTTGTGCTATTCATCAAAGTTCCGTACTTATTGCAAGCTTCTGCTTCAGCAATCGCACACAGAGCATGCGTGCACCAAGTGGCAGCCTCATAATGGTGAAGTTTTCCTATCTGTACTCCAATCTTGCACACATACCTTACTGCGCAGCCTAAGAATGAAAACATCTGAGTTGCCTTGTCGGCCTTGAGAAAGATCTATTACCCTTTCATAATAATATCCTCCTTGATGGTTATTTCTTTAGAATCTCATGTAATACGGCAAGACTCCACATGAAAGATCTTCAAGTATACTGTGCCCTTAACGCTGGCATATAAGGATGGAAAGAAAGTCTAACCCTATGTGATGATGACTTCTCCCATACCATATTTACTTCTTAACATGATGAATAACAACAAATACTGGCATGATAGAAGATCTTAAGCATCTTACAAGGAAAGTTTAAGAGTGTACATAAGGGGCGAAAAAAGGCAACTTCAAGTCTTCAATTATAGCTACAAAAACATCCAAAGGTACCCCCATTAATTTTCAGGGTCGGCACTAGACAATGATTGCTTGCTCAGAAGACAATATATTCTACAATTATGCTGTAACTACCATCCTTCCTCTCATATTTCCTTTGTTCGGAACGACTCATCACAGAAATGAGTATAAATCAAAATTTTAATTGTTAAGAAACCGTTAATCATTTTGTCGTCCTTCGGACATTAGGTCGTCTGTGTTTCAATACCACTTGGACAAAGATTTTTATGCAGGCTAATCCTGCCCATAAAATCGTACTGCAAGCAGTGTTTCTAAATGAAATAAAGAAAGAAAAGCACAAGAAAATTATCTGATAAACAATAGGCAACGATTGGACAACACGGTAGACTTAATAAATTCTCGAGTATATATAGAAAAAAATATGAAGCGTGTTGGCACAAAAATTCCCATGACTCTAAATTACGCCTTACCTACTGTGAAAGTCATCATCAGGATATATTCAGTCTAACAAGAGCTATGCCAATACACACATATTTGAGCTGAAATACCTAAGCATCTTGCTATAACCTAAAGTTATCTATGATTTACCTTCAACTAAGCGGCCACAATCAACCTGACAAGTCACTCCAGATCCAACGCAAATAGAAAAAGACCTGACAACTAATGAAACATGATACATTATGCACAGACAGTGGAATTGCTTATGATCAAAATAAATACAATGACAATAAATAATCACGTCTATTCCTAAATAGGTACATTGCCTTTGCCAATTGCCTATCACCTATTAAGATAAACTGAAGCCATTTGGACGTCAAAACTTTAACGTTTGAAGGCCAATAATTCTTTTGATAAAAATTATGCAGGTGCCTACAATGCGCTCGTGACGATCAAACACTATGGCTAATGAGAAAAGACACGACGCAAATAACTTAGATCATAATACTATGGCTGATATGCCATTTTACATCACTCGACTTAATTTAGTCAGTTTAGCTCGAACAGTAATTCACATCAATCTTTACAAATAATTAACTATGCCCTGCCTATGTGCAAAACGATATGTCCAACTTAGGCGTTTAAACTGGGAGCATCCACGCAATTGGTATCGAGTATACTCTTCTAAAACAAATGATATCACATCCATTTTTAGCGTTGTCTTAACTAGAGAATGTATTGGCACGTATATACAGGTTCCATACCAACTAATTTCAGCAAAAGGCTTTGTTACACGTACGAGTTGTCAAGGATATGCATGGACAAGATGGGCGAACTTCATAGACAAAAAAATTAGCTATTAACATGAATTCAAGGTATATTCATGTAAGTAATCAATCTTTTTGAGGTCTGGTTAAATTAATCAACAATACACTTGTATGTAGACTAAACCCCTCACAAGCTGGTTAGACCAACTCACCCGACTAGTACTGAACCAGAGTGACAGAATTGCCCAGTATGATATCTGCCCCACAAGAACATCTCTTAATATGCTACTTGGCACTGACAGCTGACTATGATTGTCGATACCATCAAAATCCAAATTTGTTTTGCTACATATAAGTCCTAACCAACTTGTATGTATCAGTTTCATTGACAGGTTTCAACTATGCTTAAAGTCCTCTAACT